>LR751490.1:98903-119692 GCA_902729485.2 Mus minutoides
ATATATATATATATATATATATATATATATATATATATATATATATATATATATGAGATGAACTCCAGAAAATCAAATAACCCCATTAAAAAATGGGGTAGAAAGCTAAACAAAGAATTCTCAACTGAGGAATACCGAATGTCTGAGTAGTACCTGAAAAAAAAAAAGTTCAACACCCTTAATTATCACAGAAATGCAGATCAAAACAACCCTGAGATTCGACCTCACACCATTCGGAATGGCTAAGATCAAAAATTCAGGTGACAGCAGATGCTGGCAAGGATGTGGAGAAAATGGGACACTCCTCCATTGTTGGTGGGATTGCAAGCTGGTACAACCACTCTGGAAATCAGTCTGGAGGTTCCTCAGAAAATTGGACATAGTACTACTGGAAGATCCAACAATTCCTCTTCTGGGCATATACCCAGAAGATGTCCTAACTTGTAATAAGGGCACATGCTCCAGTATGTTCATAGCAGCCTTATTTATAATAACCAGAACCTGGAAAGAACCCAGATGTCCCTCAACATAGGAATTGATAGAGAACATGTGGTACATTTACACAATGGAGTACTATTCAGCAATTAAAAATGAATTTATGAAATTCTTAGGCAAATTGATGCATCTGGAGGATATTATCCTTAGTGAGGTAACCCAATCACAAAAGAATACACATGATATACACTCACTGATAAGCAGATATTAGCCCAGAAACTTAGATGGTCTGAGATAGTATTTGCAAAACACATGAAACTCAAAAAGAAGGAAAACCAAAATGTGGATACTTTGCTCCTTCTTAGAATGAGGAACAAAATACCCATGGAAGGAGTTACAGAGACAAAGTTCGGGGCTGAGATGGAAGGAAGGACCATCCAGTTTTTTCCTTAAACAGTATAGGTCATAGAGTTTGAACTCAGCTCTCCTGCTGTGACAGTAAGTGCCTTTATATGCAGAGTAATCCAGTTGCCATATTTAATATCTTTAAGTCATGCTATATTATGTTCTATACTGGGTGCTACAAATATAGACATTTAAGTTCACACTGTATATCTTAAAGAAGCTTCTTCTATAACAAAGTAGATAGATTAGCACAGCATTTCTCTCTGCCTGTTTAAGCACAGATTCACAACTGGAATTTGAGCTTAAACACTGTATGCAATGCTATTTTTTCCATGTTATTTTTTTAATCCATTTCCTGAGTCATTGTAAAATGTCAATATTACAAAAGTGATTCTTGAACAAATTATGAAACAAAGCATTTCAGGGTTTGCTATGATGGCTTCAATTGCCCAGAAATGGTGGTGCCCAGTCTTGTCATGCTGAGGTGACTTTTCATTAGCTTCAGTTCATCACAGAGTGTTTCTTCTAAAGCCAATAGGAATGACGACGAATGGTTTTCATATATTTTCATTATGTAATTATATCTAAGGAAGCCTTCGTGCTCATTTCCTCAGAATCCCTATAATCTCTGCTTTGAAGAAGGTCCTTGCATACAAGGACTCCCTCCTTGGGCCATCATAAAAGGAGGTTTCAAATTTCTACTTCACTACTGTTTCCTCCACAGAAAGTACACAAAAGGGAAAAGACAGAGACTTGATGGAATTCTTGAGGCTGTAATATGTGCATGCTGCTCTAACATACTCCAAATGTGCATGCTCACAGTTTAGATAAAATATTGTTGGCCTTTGAAAAAATTGCTTCTGTTGGAAAATATATACCCAGTATGAAAATTAATGCCTTGAACTGAGCCTGTCAGAATACTTTGATGTAATGGGTCTTTCCAGGGACTGCATTATTCAGAATAGTTTAAAATATGCAAACAATACACCAGGAGACTCATAGTCTATAAAATTATTCTAAAACTGAACAAAATTTTCCTGATCTTTTAAAGGGATTCAGCTATTAATTTTTAAATGCTGAACATAGTTGACATTTCAAATTGAATTGTTACTGGAGTAATCACATTGAATTCCTTGGTTAAATGTTCAAAATGGAGCCTATGAAATATGCATGTAACCAAATCAAGGCACCGGCTTGCTTCACAGTATGCACTTTTTATTTATATAAAACACAGCTTCTTTATTTAAAAATGAAATCATCACTTAATAGCCAGGCATCCTTTTTTGTTTCAAATAAATCAGACTTTGGAAAACTCAAGGGACTTGTGTTATTCTTTTTTTTTATACCTGAGCTTGCTGTATTCTTACAGTTTATGAGGAGATGAGAGTTGAAATCAAGAAACTTAGTATGTTATATTAATACTTGGAAACTGTTAGCATTCCAAGGCAATGTTGTATATCACAAGTAATTCCCAAGATTAAACTACCTGGCATGGGGAATCAGTACATTTTTCTGATAATTTAAACCATTGGTATGGAACATCATCCAACATTTTATCATGTCATTCAGAATTTAGCTGCCTTTCAGTTATTTGACCTATATTTTTATCCTAGAACCATAGGAAGAGAGTGCGGTGATGGATGCTTTTTTTGTAATCCCTTCATTTGGGAGGTAGATGCAGGAGAATCAAGTTTCAGGTAGTCCCCAGCTATATAGTAAGTTCAAGGCCCGCATTACTTACATGAAACCCTATAAATAAATGATTAAATCATAATTAGGTTTTTTAGCATCTAGATTTTCTTTTCAAACACACATGAATATTAATAGGATGACCATGTTTTCACATTCATGAGCTGATTCATTAGTCATGTTTAACTCAGTTCCCTGCAAAGCCATTTAATCAAGGTTACTTGTGTTCTCTCTTTTTTTTTTTTTATGACAGTTATCTTCAAGTTAGAGAGCCTAGAAGCACAGATTTTTACAAATTTTTGTTGGAACTGGATATAATGGCTCAGTCCTATAGTCCCAATACTCAGGAGGAGAGCATGCTCTGTATAGAAATATCCTTAGTCAAAATGTTTCTTAAATATATAAATAAATAAATAGTATTGAATGAAATAATAAATTAATGCATATAAATGCATAGTAAATTTATAATTTAAAGACAGTAATAAATAGTAACAACATGTTCACTACTCTAGTTGGCAGTGGAACCTGGGAGAATGGAGCCTAAAATGAAGTAGACTAAAATCTAATCAAATAGCCAACTTTACTCAGAGAATCAAACAATTTATACTCTCTGGGTTAAGAAGAGTCACATGTGCAACATGTTCAATCATAAGAACAAGGCACAAATGCCAAGAACCATGTTTTTCCATATAAACAGATGAAAATAGTCAGTTGCAATGAATAAACTGAAGTAAACTGAATCCTATTGCTTTACCTGAGACAGACACAAATTCACATTCCAAAAACAATTTTCTGAAGAAATTGGGGAAAACTGAAGTGACATCACAAGTTTCTTTTCTTGTCTCTTCTTTTCTTTCTTTTTCTTTTTATTTTTGTTTTTTCACAAGCACTCATAATTCTCATTCTCAGACCATGTTTCAAAACAAAATGTATTTAATTATGCATTGCTTGGTTTATTCTAACTTGTTTTCAGGCAAAAGAATATTTGCCCACTACAGTCAAGTGGTTGACACGTTATCTTTTTTAAGAAGTTGAGTCCTATTCTGCTTACAGGATTTTCTTCAAAGAACCTACACCAGAGGAAAATGTAATATATACAAAAGTGCATGTTTTTTTATGAAGACTAGATAGAGGAATTGCATGATATACAAATACACTTTTAGGTAAATTTGAACGACTAAAACTCATTTTCACTGTTTACTTTAGTTATAAAGCAAGCTGTGCGTCCTGGAATTGCTTGGTCTGAGGAACCTTTGAGGAGCAGAGGAGTGCACAAAGTGTTTCTCAGCTAGTGCAATAGAAGGCGTGGTATTTCTAAATGGGTTGGAGCTCTTGAAAAGACTGAGGAGGAGCAAAGGTTTATCTTATCAAAACAGATATCTGCAGCTGCTACCTTTTCCTAACTCTGCAGCAAGCTGCCCCATCAGGGCTTCCCAAGTCCACTAAGTAAGAAGTCATCTGATTTATAGATACAGAGATTTGGGGATATAGATTACTTCTAAGAATGTGGCTTTTGTTTTAATTAATCTAATTTAAAGTCATACTGACTTCTAAACTTTGCTACATACATTTCCAAACAAGTACATTCCAAGATCAGATTTATGCAGGCTAATTAAAAGAAACAAATCATGATAAGAAAACAAACTGATATCACAGGGCGGATGGAACCTGCAGAGAAAAAGACTGATGTAACAGCTAGGGAGGTTCAGAAGGAAGGATGTCAGTTTGGAAAATTTTCATAAAGTATTTGCTGTGATGATTCTCCTTACTGAAGACTTCTCTCATGGCACAGCTTCCGTTTTTTTCTTAAATAATAAATTTCATCCAGATGCATTCAGTAAATCATTCCATAGTTCAAAGTGTGCGCTATTTATTTTCTGCCACAACCAATGCTGATCTGACTTAAAGGAAATCCTCAAATCACACACTTTACCTCATAAATTCACAGCACGTAATCAATGGTAATTGCATTCGTACAGATGTTTTCCTGCCTAGTAGTAGGTAAAGCTGTGCTGCATAAGGCACACTGAGAGACTATGACACAAGTCATGTTCCACACAGCTTGAGATTCAGGATCAGGGAATGACAGCTTTTCATCTCATCCATTTTAACTTCCAAATAGAGACACAAAGAGTGTGGCTGATAAAGAAAATGCACACATTAGGGTCCAAAGCTGAAAAGAGGACATTTGTCAAAATGTGAAAGTCAAGAGAAATGTAAAAGATGCTATTAAGATTGCAGTTTTTACACACACACACACACACACACACACACACACACACACACACACACACAGAGAGAGAGAGAGAGAGAGAGAGAGAGAGAGAGAGAGAGAGATCATGGTGCAGGAGCTAATGGTATCCAGAGATAACACACATAGCTAGCAGAATAAGCAACCCAAGAGAAAATCATGGTTAGCATTATACTGTAGGAGCAGAGAATTTTTTAAACATCAGAGAAATAAGAGATGGAGAAAATTACTAGTTAAACTGATCTTTGATACAACTCTTTCTACAATAAAGACTATAGACTGTAGGATGCAAAAGGCATATTAATGAATGTTAAGGTAAGGAACTCAGAGAGATAGGCTCAGTTGATAAAAATACTTTCTTCAAGCAGGGGGATCTGGCATTAATCCCCAAAATAAAGCAGCTGTATGTGGTAGAACGTCTTTATAATCTCATAGCAGAGAAGTAGAGATAGGATCATAGTCCCTAGTACTCCCTGGCTGCCAGCCTAGCCTAGCTGGTGAGTCCCCAGAAACTGAGAGATTCAAAGTGAACATTGTGTTTTAGAAAATAAAAGAACAATTCAAAACAACAACAACAATAAAAAGAAAAAAGAACCTACAGACCAATACCTGTAGTTGTCCTTGGGTACATGCATGTGCGCACACACATACACACATAAAAGAACAAATAGGTAATTGGTAATGATTCAATAAAAACTGAGCATTGAAATCTGTTTTTATCACTTTTTTGCTTAACAATGATAACATTGTACTTAAGTATTTTTATGAGTTCGTTGCAAAGTAAATGAAAAAGGAGACATAGACTCTCTAAAAAGAAAGGAAAAACTTTGAAGATAAAGAGGGAGGATGAAAGGTAAAATTTTGGTTATAGGAATTTTATCACTCTGATCAGGAAAGGAATTCTAATTTTTCATCAGGATATCATTTTAATTAGAGATATCCCTAAAGAGTTTCTACTTGATAATACAGTGATGTCACATTTAGTAGCAAATATAATGACTGTTGCTGGCAAAATAATCCCATTATGAAATAAATATGATATGAAAATCAGTGTTCAATGTTGTTCATTCATAGTGGTTGACCATTTAACGCAATGAAAAATAGGCTAGTTATTATGCTTAGTAACTGGTAGAACTTCAACATAATATTAAATAAAAAGGGAAGGCCAGTAAAAAAGAAATGTCAATTAATAATAAGTTTATGACCACACCTGGTGGTTTCCATCAGCAATGCCAGCACTTGAGACACTGAGGTCAAAAGTCAAGAATTTAGGCCAGTTTAGACTACACAATAAAGCTTTACACAAAACAAGAACATAACCTGCTCTGTATTGTGTAGATGTTTCTAAGAATTACAGGTCTCTGTTTCTCCACCTTCCTGGTTCTCAAGCTCCGTCACAGTGTACCAGCTAATGTTGTGGTGTGACTATTGTCAGGAAATCGTTTCTGTTGCTGTTGCTATTTTTGTTTTTGTTCTTGCTTTGGTTTGGTTTGGGTTTTTGTTTTTGTTTGTTTTTTGTTTGTTTGTTTGTTTTTAGTTTTAGGGTTTTGTTGTTGTTTTGTTTGTTTTTCTTTGTTTGTTTTAGATTATGAATTGGTTATTTTATTTATTTCCATCCCAGTTGCTGTACCTCTCCTCCCAGTTTTCTCTCACAGAGTTCTTCCCCCTTCCTCCCATTCACCTCTAGCATCCCCCCCACCTTCCTGAGGCATCAAGTCTCTACAGGATTAGGCACATCCCCTCCCACTGAGGCCAGACAAAACAATCCTCTGCTACATATGAGCAGGGGTGGGGCTCAGACCAGCCCTTGAATGCTCCTTGGTTGGTGACTCCATCTCTTAGAGGTCCTAGTCGTCCTGGTTAGTCGACATTGTTGCCTTTCCTATGGGGTCATCAACCCCTTCAGTTCATCGATTCCTTCCCTAACTTTTCCTTAGAGGTTCCTGATCTCAGTCTAATGCTTCACTATGTCTATCTGCATCAGTCTTGGTCAGCTGCTGGTAGAGCCTCTCAGAGGACAAATGTATCACAACATCAGTGTCAGAGATTCATACCTATCAATAGTATGGATCCCAAGTTGGGCTGGTCACTAGTCAGCCATTCCTTCAGTCTCTGCTCCATTTCTCTCCCTGCATTTCTCTTAGACAGGAATGGTTTGGCATTGAACACTTTGAAGGTGGGTTGGTTTCCCCACTCCTTCCCTGATGGCCCTGTCTATTTACTAGAGATGGTCTCTTCAGGTTCCATATCCCCACTGTTGGGCATGTCAGGTAAGGTCACCCATACAAAATCTTGGGAGCCTCACCATCCTAGATCTGGATTTTCTAGAGGTTCCCCCAACTTCCTATGCCTGGCAGCTGTGTACTTCCATTAATTCTCCTGACACCTCTGAGCTTTTCTCTTGTCCCCCACCCCAATACCTGATCCTGCCTCCCCTATTCTCCTGCTTTTCCCTCTTCCACCAAGGTCCCTTCCTCCCTCTTGACCCATGATTATTTTCTTCCTCTTTCTAAATGGGATTCAAGTATCCTCATGTTGGGAACAAAGTAAAAAGGGAGGGCCTGGGGGCCCTGGGGAAAAATGGAAAGAAAAATATGCCCACACTCCGCCAGTTTCCCTATTCTCGGGTCAGTCAGGCATGGGAGGGCGGCTACCTACCGTATCCACTCATCCCTGGGTGGGTATTCCTCTATCCCACTCTTCAGGGGGTGATCAAGGGGCAACCCTGCCTGGGGACACCCCCCCCCCAGCTACTTTGCTAAATCCAGCAGGGTTGTGGAAGAGAGGGAATAGGGGAAGAAGTTCCCAACACTAACCAGAGCACACAGCAGAACTTAAAGGAGCAGAGCAGAGACTCTATGGTTTAAGAGCTTTATTATAAAAATGCAGGGGGAAAGAGAGAAGGTAGAAGAGAGAGAGAGACAGAGAGAGAGAGAGAGACAGAGAGAGAGACAGAGAGAGAGACAGAGAGGGAGCAAGAGAAAGGAGAGGAGAGGAGAGGAGACAAAGAGAAAGAGAAGAGAGAAGTGAGGGGTAGAGGAACAAAGGAGTAAGAGCAAAAGAGGTGGGGGCTGAGCACCCCTTTTATGGTCTTCACTGTTGCTAGGTAACTGGGGAGGAGTTTATCCTGAAGGTCAGAAGCTTGGGCCATTGCTTATGTGACTACTGACCATGCTTCTCTTGTGGGGCTGTGGGAGGTGGTACCTTAGGCAGGGACTGGAGTTCCAGGAGCATGAGGGAATGCCTACTGCGTCATGTAGGTGAATTATGACCATCAGGGTTCAGACCTCAGCTCGACTGGATACCAGCCTGCAATTCCCCACATCCACACTTGTGCCTTCCTTCATTTTTAACTTCTTAGGGACTGTGGGATATATCATAAGTATTCTGTACTTTTAGGTAATTAGTCAAATAGCACAAAATACTCATAATACACCCCAAAGGAAATCCATCTTTACTCTGACCTCTTACCCTAAAAGCTTTCATCTTCTTGAAAGAGAAAGTAAGAGATTATACACAGATACCTGTAAGGGCATACAGTTGGAAAACATTACTTCTGTACATAAAGAAGTGGAGAGACCTTAACAGATGTCAACCAGAATTGACATCGCATATGCCTTATTATATTTATCTTGCTCGTAGAACTGTGGGAAAACAAACCTATCATATAAGCAACATATTAATTAATTTATTCATTTTAAATCAGAGCAGCCTTAAGAGGGTGGTGGTGCCTACCTTTCATCCCAGCACTCTGGAGACAGAGTTCAAAGCCAGCCTTGTCTACAGAGGGAGTTCCAGGTCAGTCAGGGCTACACAAAGAGACCCTGTCTCAAAAAAAAAAAAAAAAAAAAAAAAAAAAAAAAAAATATATATATATATATATATATATATATATATATATATATATCACATAGAAACTAATTAATTATAACAATTTTAATATGTTATGTTGATTAGGTTGTAAGAGCTTTAAATAAGAGTGGATATCTTTACTAGAGACTGATATAATTTGCAAATGATTACTTTTGTATATTTCTTTATAGACAATACTGAAAAGAATTCCAAAAATAAAATTCACCCACCACTGGTGGTAGCTCCTTTCTGTCAGAAATGTCAACTATTATCAAACAGTTCTTAATATAACCTTATATTTTTCTATTAGGCACAGTACAAATCATTCCTTAAATTAAATATGAATTTTTGCAGGTTCAGGAGCCCACAGGGAGGTGTGTTTTGTTCACAGCATGTGGGCCTTCCATTCCAGTCTTTAGATTAACCTCAACATCAAAAGCTCTGTTACTGCTTACAACATGGTAGAGCAAGCGTCTTCTTCTATTTATTCTTCTTAATCATACTTTGATGAGTGGAAGTAGTTTTTGTTTTTACAGTTGGTACTTGATGCAACTTATATGGTATAGTAAGGAAAAAAACTTAAGATGGTTCCTATGAACATCTTATATATAAGATTGTTTTCCCTTATTTCTTAGCACATTTCTTATTCCTTGCGGTCCTAATGACATATATTCTACCAAACTCAGTTTTTCAACCCATGCCTGACTCTTTTTTCCATTTGTCTCATACAATTTGAACACAAGACTAATGTTAAATGACTCCTAAACCTCTTCTAAACTCTGATTTCTTTTGAGAGTTGGATATTCCTTTTTTTTCATATAAACACTTGAAATTGGTATTGGACAAAGGGTTTTAAATAAAGGATATTCAACTTATTTTCTTAAATAATGATTTAACTAGGAGTGGAATGATAGTGCATGCCTGTAATCTGTAAGGCAGGGAAGCTCCTCTGAGTCAGGAGTCAGTCCAGGTTCCACTCAGACACCAGAACTTTGGAACCAAGGAGATTTGTACACTAGAGGGGAAAGGAAGTGGGGGGCAGTGGTAAGCTGTCTTTGTTTGTTTGCAAGATTGGGTTTTTAAGGAGAATAGGGTGGAGTTTGTACTAGGGTGAGTTGGTAAACCCTGATTGGACGTGTTAGCCAAATAATGTAGTGATTGTTGGACCTTGTTTTGTCTTAGGAATGAGCTAGTAGCCAAATAAGGAAGGATCTTGGGCAGAGTTTTAGGAATGTAATCTGATGGATTTAACTTTAACAAGGCAGAAAGAATGGTACAGGGCACCTGTGGGTGCCATACTTGACATGCTCAAGCCTGTTGGAGAGCCATTTGTTCCCATCTTTTTGTTATACTGTGGAGTGGCTGAGTGTGGAGGAATTGAACACCATTCTTTCTGGCTGTTTCCTGTTTTGTTGGTAGGGGCTGTCTTAGTTAGGGTTTTACTGCTGTGAACAAGACACCATGACCAAAGCAAGTCTTATAAAACAACAACAACAACAACAACATTTAATTGGGGCTGGCTTATAGATTCAGAGGTTCAGTCCATTACCATCAAGGTGGGAGCATGGCAGCATCCAGGCAGGCATGGTACAGGAGGAGCTGAGAATTCTACATCTTCATCCAAAGGCTGCTAGTGGAAGACTGACTTCCAGGCAACTGGGGTGAGAGTCTTAAGCCCACACTCACAGTGACACACCTACTCCAAAGAGGTCACATCTATTCCAACAAGGCCACACCTCCAAATGGTGCCACTCCCTGGTCCAAGAATATACAAACCATCATATTCCACTCCCTGGCCCTCATAGACTTGTTCAAAAACATGAGTCAATGGGGAACATACTTAAACATAGCATAATGCAAATGAATTTAATCCAACTGTCAAAGTCCTCATAGTCTATAGCAGTCTCAACAATGGTAAAAGTCCAAAGTTCAAGGTCTCTTCTGAGATTCATCCAATTAATTAACTGTAATTTCCAAAGCAAGGCAGGAAACCAGCTGGGGAAACTCCAAACTCTACATTTCCATGGCTGATGTCAAAGCAGTCTTCAGATCTCCACTCCTTTTTCATCTTTGTTGACTGCAACAAACTGCTTTCTCCTGGGCTAGTTCTACTCCCTGTTAGCAGCTTTCCTCAGCGTGTATCCCATGGCTCTGGCATCTTTAACATCTTTGAGTCTCCAAGGCAATTTCAATGTTACAGCTTATTGTTTCAGTGTCTGGGATTCCAGTTGATCTTTTGGACTCCTCCTAAGGGCTGGCATCACTTCTCCAGCTCTGCCCTCTGTAGCACTCTAAGCTCAGGTTGATCCACTCCACTATGGCTGCTGTTCTTGGTGATCATCCCATGGTACTGACATCTCCAATACACTGGGGTATTCCACTCCAAGTAGACTTCAAATCCTTTTCCTGAACCCTTCAGTCCTGGGTCATCAACTATAGCTGAGGCTATACCCTCTCCAGTGGCCTTCCATGACCTCTCACAGTGCCAAGCCTCAGCTGTTCTTCATGACACCTTCATGCCTTCAAAACCAGTACCACCTGTGTGACTATTACACATTACCAAGTCCAGCTGCAGCACGAGGTACAACCTTGCCTATCTCTGGAACACAGCTTCTTTGTGCTCCCAGAAAACAACTCCAGATTTCAACTCAGAGATGCTGGTCTCTTCTTAATCATTGCTAATGTCTTAGCTCCAGCTATCCAGCATCAATTATCCCAGTAGTTCCTGCCATTGGTTTTTTTTTTTTTTTTTTTTTTTTTTTTTTTTTTTTTTTTTTTTTGTATTTTCTTTATTACACTATTTTCTTTTTAACCTTATAGTGTGGTGTCTTAACCTAGAGCCAGAGCCACATGGCTGAAGCTGCTGAGTTCTGTTGCTTACAGGAACTAGAACATGATCCCCTTGTACTATTACATTATCACTAGCTTTATGTTTTCTAAATCATTCACTGCCTAAGCTTGGCTATCCTGGTTCTTGCTCTATAGATTGACCTTGAATGCAGAGATCAGCATGCTTGCCTCATGGGATTAAAGGTGTGTGCCACCCACCATGCCTGGATCTAAATTCAGCTGGGTAGGATCTTGCCCCAAGGTTTCACTCCCTTAATCTGTTATCTCCTAGAACACAGGATTTTGCTCCACTTCACTTCCTGGAATGCCTTTAATACTCAAACCATATATTTTATATTTTGCCTTTCTAAGCTTGCTATGCTTGTTCCAACTTCTCTTTGTGAGACTTAACCAGAGAATAAAGTCTCTGCTGGGCTTTTTTGAAACTTCCTTTGTCAATGTAATTAATGTAATTAATACAAGTCTCTTCACCTTAGCCTCAGGCAGACTTTTCAGACAAGGGCAAAAAGTAGCCACATTCTTCACCAACATACCACAAAAACACTCTTTATGCCACATACTGAAATTCTTCTCCTTTGAAATCTCTTGGTCCAGGTCAACACAATTCAAATTACTCCCAGCAACAAAGTCTTCCATATTCCTACTAGGATGACCCATTAAGCCCCATTTAAAGCACTCCACTGCATTCCAAATCCAAAGTCCCAAAATCCACATTCTTTCAAATAAAAGCATGGTCAGGCCTATCACAGCAATTCCCCAGTCTCTGGTACCAACTCTGTCTTAGTTAGGGTTTTACTGCTGTGAACAGACACCATGACCAAGGCAAGTCTTATAAAAAAAACAAAACAAAACAAAACAAAAACAAAACAAAACAACAACAACAAAAAAAAAATTTAATTGGGGCTGGCTTATAGATTCAGAGGTTCAGTCCATTACCATCAAGGGGTGATGGAATATACAAACCATCACAGGGGCCCAAAGGACTCTGGGAAGGATTGGTCAGGCATGGGAGTTTTGCAGTGTAATAACTCTATCTTGTCCCCAGAACATCTTGCATGAAGATTTCAGTCTCCTTTTCTACAGTGTTATCTGGCCTTAGGTTTAGTGGTTCTGTTACCATTATCTCATTTAAACTGGACATTGTGTTGTAGTTTTTCATCAATAGAATAGCAACTAAGCTAGGTACACCGTTGCTTATTCCCTACAGTTTGGCCAGCTGTGGGTCTCTGTGATCGCCTTCATCTGCTGCAAAAAGAAGCTCTCCGAGAAGATATGACAGCCTCACCTAGATACAGATACAAAGATAAATATTTAGGAGGAAGTATTTCTTTTTGTAATTTTATAATATGGGTCCTCCTCTAGGACTTATGGCCTCTTTGACTAAAAAAGCTTGGCTTCATTTATAGTAACTGTAAATGTAGGGTCAATTAGGCAGTTGTTGGTTACACAAAAAAGTATAAATGTCACATTATTGTCACATTGGTGATACTGTGCCAGTCTTGTCTTTATGATTTGTAAGCTTCACAGCTGTATAGGAACACTGGCAGCGTGCACACAAACTTTTTGTCACTTTTTGACTGGCCCCCGGGTAGAAAGTTTCCACATCAATACCAGCTTGATTTCTCCAAGTGCTGTGAGTGAAGTATATATTGTGTTCAGCAATAGGGTAATGCCTTTATGTCCTGGTAGGCAGCAATGGCAAACAGGAGAATGGCAATAGCTTATATTATATAGAGAGTCTCCTGGACCACAAGCCAATGACTCTCCATTGTGCACCTTAACTCTATTGAGACAGACAGACAGACAGACAGACAGAGAGAAAATTTTGAGTAAGCTTATCCAATGATAAGTTTCCCTGGGAATGGGTTAGGAAAGGCGAAGACTATTTAGTTCATGGCATATAGACAAAGGAGTCAACAGTCTACTACAGCAAACCTTGATCAACCATGTTCATTGCTTCTCTATTCACAATAACTAGAAAATCAAGGGAGCTTAGGTGGCCATCAGAGGAATTCGTAATGAACATATGGCCTGTATGAACAGTGAAGTTCTATTCATACATAAGAATAATGTAAGTTGGAACTGGAAAATATATTGATGTGGAAATATGAATGCTGTAATTTCTCTCTCTATATTTTTTGGGGGAAGTGGATCCTTGATCCTAACACACACACCATTTTTTAAATGTATGTTTCTTTCCTGTTCATCTGTGTTACCCTTTCTCCCCCTCCCAAAATAAATCCTATCCTTCATTTTCTTCTCCCTTCCTACAATCTCTGTCCCACTTTCCCCTCTTTAGAGCTTCTCCACCCTTCTCCAATTGTCCTATTTACTTTGCCATCTTGAATGGTTATTCCAAGTTACATACATAAACCTCAAGGTTTATGTTTTTCATGTATATTTTGTTTTGGTTAACTTTCCTCACCCTTTCCTGCCTCCTTTCTTTATTAATCCTTACGTCTCCAATTGCACTATCATTACAGCTATTCTACTCTAATATAGCATTAAAAAATCTACATAAGCTATCTTTGTATTTCAGAAGTCACAGTGTTATAATCTCTGGTAATTGAAGTGATCTCCTTTGTCCATGTACCCTTTATTACTTAAACAGAAATAGTCAACTCTGCCTTAGAAGGCAAAATAGGAACTTCTGCAAATCTAAGAACATCATATAGTAAGAAACTAGTTGTAGTAACATGATCTTCTTTCTACAGGCATATGAAAAATTAAGGCTATTTTGTTTTTACAATCTTGCACCAGCAAGTAGGGTATCCAAAAACTCAGGAAAAGTGATAGAGTTTTATTAGTTAGGAAACAAAAAAGAGGAGAAAGAATTCTTTTATGAGAAGCTGAAAATACATAATATGTTAAAAATAAGAGCAAAGTGTGGTTTTAATTGATGCCATAGGTCACCTGCTCTTCCCTACGTTGTTCTAGACTCTTGGAATGTTCGCCTCATTTAAAAATGATATGATGCTCTGATTGATATGCATCTTAGAAAATTTGGATATTTAGGTGTCATATCCTCCTCGTTTATTTTCAGTGTTTCATTTTAGCTTGACATTTGTGGGTCATGTTTTTATTTTCACAGTAGTTCAGTTTATTAGAAAGTGTCTGTGTGCTACACTTTATAATACTATGTTTTGGCTAAAATTTAGAAATGTAGGGTACTCTAAATTTTCTTTTTCTTAATAAATGCTAAGTACTTCTCATTTAATATTGTTGCCATGAATAGATGTGTAGCTCTCCTGACATCAGAAAAGCAGATAACAAATCAGATTTCTCCTATTACTGTTATTACAGTTAGTAAATTCCTTATTTTTTCCAGTGCTTATACTCTATTACATATTTATATTATCCAGCAGTTAATGGAATAAAGTAACCTTCCTGGAAATGAGTGGAAACTAGATGTCATAATTCTAGAAATGGAGTCTGTGTGCTTCTTAGCTACATAGTCACTCTTTAGATGACAGTGAAGTGCAGCCTTGCAGGGGAGGAAGTTTATGACGATGCATGAAAGCTATTTCTAACATAGGCACTTTCTTTCTTATGACATTATTTTTCAATTAAAACTCATCCGAGAAATAGTAGTCTTTCTACCTAATGCTATACAGCATTTCCAAAGTACTTATATAAAGTAATTAGCATTTTTTACAACTATTTTTTTCAAGGATAATCTGGATTATTGGACGGATAGCATATATGATGAAACAACATTTAAGAAAGTTTAGAGTGAATGACGATAATAAGGACCTGAAGAAATATATTTGGGTATTTGTTGGTACTTTGTAAGTGAAATCCAAAAAAAGAAGAAAGGAAGGAAGGAAGGAAGGAAGGAAGGAAGGAAGGAAGGAAGAAAGAAAGAAAGAAAGAAAGAAAGAAAGAAAGAAAGAAAGAAAGAAAGAAAGAAAGAATAACCATGAACTAACTAGTACCCCCTGGGCTCACGTCTCTAGCTGCATATATAGAAGAGGATGGCCTAGTTGGCCATCAGTGGGAAGAGAGGCCCCTTGGTTATGCAGACTTTATATGCCCCAATACAGGGGAACGCAGGGGCCAAGGGGTGGGAGCGGGTGGGTAGGGGAGCAGGGCCGGGAGGGGGGAGGATATAGGGAACTTTCTGGATAACACTTGAAATGTAAATGAAGAAAATATCTAATAAAAGTTGAAAAAGAAAGAAAGAGAGAGAGAGAGAGAGAGAGAGAGAGAGAGAGAAAGAGAAAAGGAAAGGGAAGGGGAGGGAAGGGAAGAAACTTACACTGAGAAATGCATTTTCATCTATGGCATATGGTGCTTGCTCATACATAATATATGCTAGTCTAAGATTTATGTTTGGTCCACCTGTATAATATTCTCTCCTGTTTAAATTTTTTTGCTTAATTGCAAATATTGATAACAATTATATTTGTATGGAAGGGTAATTGGGTAACTAGATATCAGTCAACTTTTTAAATACAGGCTTACTTTGAACATTTGTTATAAAATCTCTATTCACATATGGTTACATATGCCCATGTTTATATTTGTACCGAAAGGTGTGAAGCATACTTATTATGGATGATCTGCTCATTTATAAAATCTGGTCATCCTTCCGTATTATTTTGTCTTTTCTATTTTTGTTAGACTATAGGTTTGTTGCTGTGATTCTGTTTGGTTTCGTTTTACTAAATACAGGAGTATGTAGAAAGACATTTTGACAAATTGAAACCAAAAGAAAATATGTAAAAGCAGAATATTCTTTTTAAGTAATTTTATAAATATTAATGCCCAATTAATGGACCTATTATAGCTAGGCATAAACTAATACAAAATTTAAAATGTCTTCTAAGCCTATAAAACAGTTAAAATACTCATTAACTATAGATAATCAATTTTGACATGTAAAGACTTTCATAAATCATTTTAAAGTACCATTCTCTCAATGTATCAAACTAAGGGAGAAAAGGACATTAAAATTGAATACAAATAACTCATAAGTAAAAGTATTCAAAATACTATAATCAAATGCAAGTGGATATTTAATGTGATAAATTTTTCTACTAGGCAAGCATATAGTTTGCAAGTGGGTATAAGATCTTTTCTGGACAGAGTACATTTAAACTGACAAACTTGTATACTTGTGTTATGGATATATGGGTACACATAAAATAACAATTTTATTACAGAATTATCCAATAATTTAAGAAACCTTGATGTATAGATTCATGTACATGCAATGTGATCCCATTTGTGCAGCAAAATTATTATTAGTATTACATTACAAATGACAAGGCCTTATTTTTTGCATTCAATATTTAATGCTATATAAAGTCTACATTTTCTCTCTTTATTAGTTTGCCAATGAATACTTAGGTTGAATTCAACGTCTCAGTTCTTGTGAACAGTGGTCCTATTATCATGGGGCTGCTGATTACTAATTCAGCATACTGAATTCATGTCCATGAGGTTTATTCCAGGAATTGAACTAAATAATATGGTAGCTTTAGTTGTGACTCTATAATGAACATCTATACTGTTTCCCTCATACTGTAACTAATTTACATTCATTCCATCAGTTTCTAAAGTTCCCTTTCACCACAGCCTCGCCAATGTTCTCTATGAAAATATTTGTTCTAACAGAAGTACATTGATATGTCATTAATGATTTGACTTTGACTTATGGTTAGTGATGGGAATTATTTCATAAACCTGCGGCTATTCATATGCCTTCTGAGAAGCACCTGCTTGGACCACATGCCCATTTTTCATTGGAGTTATTTTTGTTACTAAGTTATGTGAATTATTAACCCCTTGAAAAGGATAGTTTGCCAGTATTTCTTCTTTTCTTTTCCTCTTAACTCTGTTATCACCATTCCTATGCACAAGATTCTATAAAATCAAGACAAACAAAATACACCAGTGGATATGAGAAGTCCCAACCTTAGTTCAGAAGATCTTAGTAATTGATGAATGCAGGAGAGAAATAGTAATTTTTTTTCCAGATGTATGTCCTCTGAAGGCTACCAATGTTCCAGTGAAAGGTCCTGTACTAATGATATAGAGGAAGCAGTAAGATTCATAGTGCTGAAAAGAACATGGGTTGGGGGAGCACATGAAGCTAGGAGGAAATGTGAGGAGGAGGGACAGGGATGCTTAGAATTCTTAGAATAATTGTGGATTTAGTAAAAATAAATTACATGCTTGTATAAATTATCAAACAATAAAAGAGGAAGTTATACAAAAAAAATTCACTGGCGAAATAGTTGCATGCATGAATGAAATTGTCAAACAATGCAAAAGAAGTTTAGAAAAAAAAAAGAAATCCCTAAGCCATTTTGTTATTTGTTTTGTTTTGGTTTGGGTTATTATTTAATTTTAATTTGTTTGTTTTGTTTGCTCATTTGTTTTGGATTTTGAGACAGTGTCTCTCTATGTAGTCCTTAAAGTCACTATGTATATACCTCACAGGTTTCTACTTTTTTTATATACCTTAAAATCTATGTTCTAAAAAAAATTATTATAAATAGACTAGAACTGGGAGATATCCTCATGCCTCTGTCTCCCAAGTGCTGAGATAAAGACCCATACCAGCATTTCTTAGCTACACATATCCTTCATAATTTGGCTGAAAGAGAAATATTTTCAGTCCTCCAGAATTACTTCTTTACGATGAGAATATTTTACAATCCTACAACACATATAAAATAGCCTATTTTGAGACAATTTCAGTAACTTCTGGGAGTGACTCCTGTTCTTCACTGAATATCATCATAAAAATCCAATTTAATAAAGAATGCCAGTTTACGCAAGTTTTAAGTTATAATATGAAAATGAATGCTGTCTTACACTTCAGTCTCAACCCATCCATAACAAATGTGTTACTTTCTTACAAATCTTACCTTATTTTTCTTTAGAGAATGATAGTTTGAGTAATGTGATTAAACAAGTCTGGCACCTTGAATCATAAAACGCATATGAAACTTGAAGTACTGTTGCTATAAATATAAAGTTCTAGAATACATGGCCACCTTCTTTGTGCTAACTGGTTCACTGGTGAAATAGCTATCTGCATGACTTAATTTGTCAAACAACAAAAAGGAAGGAAGGAAGGAAGGAAGGAAGGAAGGAAGGAAGGAAGGAAGGAAGAAAGAAAGAAAGAAAGAAAGAAAGAAAGAAAGAAAGAAAGAAAGAAAGAAAGAAAGAAAGAAAGAAATCCCTAAGCCTTTATGTTGTTTATTTGGTTTGGTTTTGATCTGAAGAATGATGCTCAAAAAAAAAGGAAAGATATCTACTGTTTGAATGAGTTCTGCATCACAGTGTTTTGCCATAGCAACTTCACAGGTTTATATTTCTTAATGTCGGTGTTGCAAGTTATTGTTTTTTATAAATCAATAGCAAACATAACTATGTCACTGTATGAAGAAATTTGTTTCTGTTTAAAGCCAAGTTTTTACCTTTATGTTTTTTTTAAGTTTTATTGTTTTAATTTTTACTTATTCACTTTATATCCTGCTCACTGCCCCCTCCCAGCCACCCCCTCCGATAATCTTTTCCCCATCCCCCTTCTTCTCTGTGTGAGTGGGAGCTTCCCTGGCACTTCACATTTCTGCAAAGTGAGGCCCTTCATTTCCCAAGAAGTAAAAGTAAAAGTAACATATCCCTGTATGTGGGATATATTACTTTTATTTTTAGTTCTTAATCACGTTTCAATTTGTCAACTTGTTTCTCATCTCAGTACAAAATAGAAAAGTGTTCTCTTTGAAATAATGAGAGAAAATTGAACATTCTCACATGGGAGCTATTTGTTTCTCTTATAAATTAATGCTGTTTAATCTCCCCTGCAAATTATTAAATTTATGCAAACTCATAAAATAATAGCTAGCTAACAGTCTTCATGGCTAAATTTCAATCTTTTGAGCATAAAAGACATTGTCTCCTTTAACATATATATTGTAGCTTAGATATAAAATCAGTTGACAGATATTCCTCAAGTTAGTTCACATTATAGTGACTGCAGAAAGTACAAGTGAAGCTCAAATATTTCTCTATCCAGATATGAAATACTTAATTTAATTTTCATGTATGTGTTACCTATGTATGTAAGTGGGTATGTATAAGTGTGTGTGGATACCCACAGTGGTTAGATGTCAGATACACTGACACTGGAGAAAGAAGCACTCCTCAGCCACCTAAGATGAATACTCCAGTATTCAGCAAGAATATAAGATATTCTTAACCTCTTAGCTCTTTCTCTAACATAGTAATGCTCAACATTCCTAATGCCTTTTAAATCATTTCCTCATGTTGTGGTGGCCCGAGCCATAAAGTTATCTTTGTTGCTACTTAAAAACTGTAATTTTGCTACTGTTATTAATCATAATGTAAATATCTGGGTTTTACAATGCTCTTAGGTGACCCCTGTGATAGCACCAAAGCAGTTGCCTCACACAGGATAAGACCCTAAAAATGTAAAAAGTAAAAACAACACAAATATTAAATATTATTATTAGAGTAGAAAATTTTGATTTAAATTATACTTTATATATTTATTATTTTTATTTATTCATATGTGTATATGTTTAAGTATATATGCGTGTGTTCATGTATACTATGATATGCAAATGAAAGTTGGAAAAACAACTTGTAATTTTTGGAGTCATTTCCTTCCATCGTATGTGTCCTAGAAACCAAGCTGTACACATAGGCCTGCCAATAAACAACTTTGTCCATTGAGCCACTTCTCTGGCCCTATATAACAAACATTTAAAGCTGTTTTGAAATGTTAAATTATTGCACTGCTTGACGGTGATATATTAAAAAATCATAAAGGGTTAAAAAGAATACTATGAGAGGAATATCAATATAAATACTCAAATATCTACATGTCAATGTGTACATATAGACACATTCATATGGTAACAGTTTCTTTCTACCCTTTTTGGGAGTTTTACTATGGAGAATATTTTAATAACCCGGGCCTACAGGGATAATCAGTGGGGACCCAGGGCAGGAGAGAGAGAGAGAGAGAGAGAGAGAGAGAGAGAGAGAGAGAGAGAGAGACTGAGACTATGAGAGCAAGTCAATTCATACTGATCAAGCTCCGAAAACTTTATTCAGGAGTGGCAATATAAGCATAAGCAAGAGGAGGCTCCAAGGGAGGGGGGAAGAGCCCGAGGGCTCTCTGCAGGTCAGGTGGCAATCTTCAGCTCCTGGAACTAATGGTCACAGTGTCCTCTTTTCCCACAAACATTCTTACTCTTATGACCATGAATGTTCTCTCAGGATTGTTTATGTAAACTAGAAAATATCCACAAGTCCATAGCTAAGG
>LR751490.1:120740-166273 GCA_902729485.2 Mus minutoides
GGCCAGATAGAGTCATTCACTGAGCAGCTGAGAGAAGCCAGATTGTATCAGTCAACTTAGACAGGAGTTTGAGCCAGTACAGCTGAGTTGAACCAGCCAACCAGAGTTCAGACAGAACTAATATGAGCTTATTCAGCAGTAAGCCTCCAAGACAACAATTACATCAGGAAATTAGCAGAAGATGGCCTAGTTGGCCATCATTGGGAAGAGAGGCCCCTTGGTCTTTCAAATTTTATATCCCCCAGGACAGGGGAGCGCCAGGGCCAAGAACTGGGAGTGGGTGTGTAGGGGAGCAGGGTGGGGGGAGTACAGGGGACTCTTGGGATAGCATTTGAAATGTAAATAAAGAAAATATCTAATAAAAATTTTTTAAAAAAGATTTTTAAAAAGTTACTTTTACACTGTGAATCCATATATGCACCTGCCCAGTTGTTTCAGGAAAGCTCTTTTCCTGATGCTTTGAATCAACCTCTGGTTGATTACAATCATTCTTACACCACTCCATCCACAAAGGTCCATGAAAATATTAAGAATGTTACAAATGTCCTATTTAGGCCTAAGCACTCCACTGTCTTTGTGCTTAGCACATCACATCAACTAGCTAGGGGCTCTGTGTTAATTGCTATTGGTTGCAAAAACAATTGACAAATCCTTTGATCTATGCATATAGCAACGGTCATTTTATTCTTATGCATATTTAGCAGAATGATAGTATTGTGTTCTCTTACAGACACATATTCTCAGACTCTCTAACAGTGCCACTTATGGTCTCTGTTACATAAAGTGGTACTTAGGTCCTATCAGAATCTATCGCTTATTTCGATGACATTATTGCAACTATTATAATAACAGGAATATAATATTAATGTTTTTATTTTTGTGGCGTGTGTGTGTGTGTGTGTGTGTGTGTGTGTGTGTGTGTAACCCCTAAAGATTTTGATAATGTAGAATCAAAACCTGGAACTTAGACAAAATATATTTCCCTTTAGATAGTCTGCCCAAACATACAGAATTCCAAAATATTTGAATCCCATCATTTTTTTTTTATTTTTGCACATCAATTTCAAAGGATGACACTCAAACATGCTAATTTCAAAAGTATCCAGTTATGCTGTCCTCTGGATGTCACTGATTGCAAACTCAATAAATAAAGATAGTCATGAAATCTACGGCATTATTCACATGGGAATAATTAAGCCCAGATTCCAAAAGAGAAAGCTTTAGATAAAAATCTGTTTCCAAAATTGGGTAAGTCTATTGATCTACAGCCATTTGTAAAGTTGAATGATTCATTTATATCATTTTCACATATCTAGTTTCAGAACTGCTAAAAACATGTTTTCTTTTTTTTTCAATTTTTATTAGATATTTTCTTCATTTACATTTCAAATGTTATCCCAAAAGTTCCCTATACCCTCCTCCATCCCCTGCCCTGCTCCCCTAACCACCCACTCCCACATCTTGGCCCTGGCATTCCCCTGTACTGAGGCATATAAAGTTTGCATGACCAAGGGGCCTTTCTTCCCAATGATGGCCCACTAGGCCATCTTCTGCTACATATGCAGCTAGAGACACGAGCTCTGGGGCTACTGGTTAGTTTATATTGTTCTTCAACCTATAGGGTTGGAGACTCCCTTCAGCTCTTTTGGTACTTTCTCTAGCTCCTCCATTGGGAACCCTGTGTTCCTTCTAATAGCTGACTGTGAGCATCCACTTCTGTGTTTGCCAGTCACTGGCATAGCTTCACATGAGACAGCTATATCCGGTCCCTTTCAGCAATATCTTGCTGGTGTATGTGTTAGTGTCTGTGTTTGCTGGCTGATTATGGGATGAATTCCTGCCTGCAGCAGTCATTGGTTGGACCATCCTTTTGTCTCAGCTCCACACTTGATCTCAGTAACTCCTTCAATGTGTGCTTTGTTCCTAATTCTAAGAAGGGGCAAAGTGTCCACACTTTGGTCTTCATTCTTCTCGAGTTTCATGTGTTTTGCAAATTGTATCTTGGGATCAATATAGTAAATATGGTTATCTTGCCTAAAACAATCTACAGATTCAATGCAATCCCCATCAAAATTCCAACTGAATTCTTCAATGATTTAGAAAGGGCAATTTGCAAGTTCATCTGGAATAACAAAAAACCTAGGATAGCAAAAACTCTTCTCAACAATAAAAGAACCTCTGGTGGAATCGCCATGCCTGACTTCAAGCTGTACTACAGAGCAATTGTAATAAAAACTACCTGGTACTGGTACAGCAACAGACAGATAGATTAATGGAATAGGATTGAAGACCCAGAAATGAATCCACACACCTATGGTCATCTGATCTTCGAAAAGGGAGCTAAAACCATCCAGTGGAAAAAAGACAGCATTTTCAACAAATGGTGTTAGCACAACTGGCAGTTATCATGTAGAAGAATGGGAATTGATCCATTCTTATTTCCTTGTACTAAGGTCAAGTCTAAGTGGTTCAAGGAACTCCTCATAAAACCAGAGACACTGAAACTTATAGAGGAGAAAGTGGGGAAAAGCTTCAATGATATATGGGCACTGGGGAAAAATTCCTGAATAGAACAGCAATGGCTTGTGCTTTAAGATCGAGAATTGACAAATGGGACCTCATAAAGTCGCAAAGCTTCTGTAAGGCAAAAAATACTGTCGATAAGACAAAAAGGCCACCAACAGATTGGGAAAGGATATTTACCAATCCTAAATCAGATAGGGGACTAATATCCAATATATATATATATAAAGAATACAAGAAGGTGGACACTAGAAATTCGAATAACCCCATTAAAAAATGGGGCACAGAGCTAAACAAAGAATTCTCAACTGAGGAATACCGAATGGCTGAAAAGCACCTGAAAAAATGTTCAACATCCTTAATCATCAGGGAAATGCAAATCAAAACAACCCTGAAATTCCACCTCACACCAGTCAGAAAGGCCAAGATCAAAAATTCAGTTGACAGCAGATGCTGGCATAGATGTGGAGAAAGAGGAACACTCCTCCATTGCTGGTGGGATTGCAAGTTTGTACAACCACTCTGGACATCAGTCTGGCAGTTCCTCAGAAAATTGGACATAGTACTACTGGAGGATCCTGCAATACCTCTCCTGGGCATATATTCAGAAGATGCTCCAACTGGTAATAAGGACACATGCTCCACTGTGTTCATAGCAGCCTTATTTATAATAGCCAGAAGCTGGAAAGAACCCAGATTGTCCCTCAACAGAGGAATGGATACAGAAATTGTGGTACCTTTACACAATGGAGTACTACACAGCTATTAAAAACAATGAACTTATCAAATTCTTAGTTAAATGGATGGACCTGTAGGGTATCATTCTGAGTGAGGTAACTCAATCACAAAAGAACTCACATAACATGTACTCACTGATAAGTGGATACTAGCCCAGAAACTTAGATTACCAAAGAAACAATTTGAAAAACATGTTTTCAATGAATGCATCATTAGTGCATTCATTGAAGACATACACAGAAAAGCAGAATGTAATAGCCCACATCTTTAATACCAGTACTCCAGAGGCAGAACTGGGAAGATCCCTGTGACTTTTATAGGCTAACCTGGCATCATTGCTTGAAGAGACACCATGACTAAGGCAACTCTTATGAAGGACAACATTTAATTATGGTGGCTTACAGTTTCAGGGGTTCAGTACATTATCACCATGGTTGGAAGTATGACAGTTCAGGCAGACATGCTGGAGAAGGAAGTGAGAGTTCTACCTCTTATTCTGAAGGCAGCCAAGAATAGACTATCTTCCCCATTGGGCGGAGCTTGAGCATAGGATCTCAAAGCCTACCCACACAGTGACCCATTTCCTCCAACAAGGTGACAATGACTAATAGTGTCACTTCCCATGGGCGAATCATATTCAAACCATCACATCTGTTCTAAAAATCAAGTTCCATGACAGCCTGGGTTGTTATTTAAGGTAACCCTGTCTTTAACACAAAAACAACCAAATAAACAAACAAACAAACAAACAAAAAAACTCACAGAGATTATTTTCTTCACTATCTGAATAAAAAACAGAGCAATATCAGTTGTATTGAATTATCATCTGTGTATTTAATTACTTAGTAGTGCACTGCAATTGATAGTGTATTAATTATTTTAAGGTAATTATACTTAATTATTATAATTACTCTTCAAATCTTTTATCCTAATAGAGAAACATCAATAGCCTTCTTTACAAAATTATTGTATTTCCCTCATGCTGGAACAAAGTATAGAGATTTACTTTAATTCAGTTGAAAGTAGCCCTTGCTATTTCATGTATGTTACTAATTCTATTATCTTTTGGGTTAGATCTTTTGACAAGCATATTTTACAAAGAATTTTATTATAAAGCTTTTTGAAATTAGAAAAAAAAAACAGCATCTGCACAGAATCAATGTATGTGAATTATGGCTTCATATATTTTACACATTTACTCACAGATCACTCTATAAATTCATATCTTTTTCTTCTCCTGCAGGGTATAACAGTACAAAGCAAAGGGTGGTTAGACACTGACTTTTTAAACTCCAATTTATAATGCATGACGAATATATTCAGCTCAGTGAGTGCATAAATTACATCGCATATAAGATTTGAAAATGAAAGGAATGGAAGGAAAAAAGACAACTGACAGTAACTGAAAAGAAATTCTAATTTATTGCCTCATATGACCCGGGTTTAATTTGTTTACATTTCACAGGGGAAACACCTATTTACCATGTACTCTTTGATATAGTGGATATAAAACTGAAATATTGTGTTTCTGCTTGGCTAATGGAGTCATTACCTCAACTTTAAACATCCTGTACCTGAAATGAGGATTCATAATGAACTCATTGGCTAACCAAAATTACCACAAGTAAAAACAATTTTGGGATACTTGGAGACTTGAGATTTCTTTTTAAATCACTTTCTAGGTGGCATACTCAGAGAAATTATAAAAAAAAAGCGCACATCCAGAACCAAGAAAGCACAAAAAATAAATGATGTAGAAGAAATAAAATAGAAGCTTGAACTCTTGGCTAAAGTGAGTCAAAACAACAATAGTTTCATATGAATATACACATATACATACACACACACACACATACACACATACACATCATATACACATACATGTATATATGTTTGTGTTAAAGCCAGGTCTGGTCTTGTTCCACTCACTGTGCCTAGCAATGGGAATATCAAAGCGAATGCTGAGGTGGTCATGATGGCAGGAGAGATAATGAGTAAAATATCAATAACCAAATGGAGATCGGAGTTTCACTGCAGTCTGTATTTGGACATCATACACTAGGATCCAACATCATGGCAGTTTTAGATTATGATAGAGGTGCAGTTTTATGCTAGAGCAAAAATTAGTTGTTGATTCCTTCCTCAAATATCCATTTTGAGTATACTATATTTTTCCTTAGATTGTGGAATTCCAAATAATAGTCACAAATCTAGCTGTGACATATTGCTCAGCATGAATATTATCACAATCATCAGCACAAGGCTTACTTATTTTTTTTTAGAATATGAAAAACTTGGTTACTTATGTGTAATATAAGTGCTTAATAAAATAAGCCTTATTAAAATAGTGAATAATTCTATAAAATCTAATAGACTATTGATAGTTTGGATATAACTACTCGAGGACATGTTAGGAAAATCGTGATCCTGGCTGGGATCATATTCTTCTTCTGTTTCCTCTCATCGTGCATATATTAGAACTATATGATATAGCCACTATCTAAATTCCCCAATAGAATATCATTGATAAAATAAAAACTAATATCCTTCACAGAGTGAAACAAAGACCAAAATCGCTGACTTATCATGGTTCCTGCCTCTTACAGGGCCTTAAAGTCCACTTTATCTGCTTAGCAGTTAGAGAACATGGGGAAGGCCCAGTAGCTTATTAAGGATCTTGACCAGGAACTGAATCAATCCTCTTTTATTTATGAGCCAAAAAAAAACTGTCAGCAGAGCTGTCTACACAAAGCAGTGAATAAAGGCCTTGGTAAGACAACCGCTCCCTGCTTCAACTTTATATTTAGCAGGATAGAATAAAATTCTATCCATTCTATCTAGCCATTTTATTAAACTAACAGCATAGCTTTAAAACATGAACTTCTATAATTATTCCGAAGTTAAAAAAGAGAGTAACACCCCCAAGAGACAGGTTCTGAAGAGTAATGAAGATGCATGCACCATGATCATCACTAAGATGTGCTCTGGAAATACACATGTAATCTTCATTGTACCCCCCCATTTATTTAGGGTATTATGGCATTTCTATCCCGTTCATACTGAATAATGCTCATTTTATGAAATCATAACTACTTGATATTGTCTTGTCTTTATGAGAAATTTCCCCTACAGGAGTGGTATACCAAATATTTTCATTTCATATTTTGAAAATCTGTCAAGGAAAAACAGCTACTTTTCAATGATTTGGAAATGGTTCTCTTGAGCCACTAACTGCAGCTTCATACATTGAAGACATAGAGCAGAGAGATTCAGACTGTTTTAAGTATCTCAAATATCTTATTTGTTATTGGTACTAAAGAGATGACTCAACAGTTAAGAGTGCCCGCTGCTCTTCTACAGGACCCTGATTCCATTCCCTACACACAAATGCTATAGTTAACACCCATGCAGTTCTAGGAGATCCAACTCTTCCTATAATCTCTGCGAGTTCCTGAATGTTTGTGCTGCAAATGCATGCATTCAGGCATCTGCATGTGCATGAAAAATAAAATAAATGAACTGTGTGTGTGTGTGTGTGTGTGTGTGTGTGTGTGTGTGTGTGTGTGCGCGCACGCGCTTGTGTGTGTGCATGCAACAGCAAGTGTAAACCAGACAGAGGACAACTTTCAGGACTTGGTTCTCATCTTCCACCTTGTTATGGAAGGGTCTTTCTTAGTCTTTCTGTGTTCTGCCTAGTCTAGAGTATTGGCCTACACTCTATCTGTATCTCCTATCTAAGAGCTCGGGATTACAAGCACATGTCTTTATGTCTAGCCTTTCTAAAACTTAAATCAAGGTTATCAGGTTTGCTCCATAAGTAATTTTGCTCATCAACCTGTTGCCAATGATGGTCTTAAACCTTGTCAAAGTGCCTAAATCAGGTCCAATTCATGCTTTATGTCACCTATATACTCCCTAGGGAGTTTAGAGGTCAGGTGAGGTGTGGGTTGGGGGAATCCACATGGAGATAGGATCTGTCTGGTGGGGAGGAGGTGTGGGATGTGGAGCAGTCAGAGGGTGGATGGGGGAAAATGGAATATGGAGTGAAAACAATAAATTAAAAATAAAATAAAAATAATAATCTTACATTTTCTAGCATTATTGTAGGTTGTGTATGCCCATGTGACTAGTTTATAGCCAGAAGAATGTGACTCTCATATCACTGTGTGTCGTCACCTTGCAAGCCTAATTGACAAATGGTCAGGTCCTAACCTGTGGTTTCATACCCAAGAAGTCTATGGATGCTCTTTGTGTTTCTACTCATGTACTACACAGTACTGGTGCACCTGAACACAGGAGTAACATTTTGAGAATACCTGATTTTTTTTTCCTTCATAATTCTCCTAACAAGAATGTGATCATTTGTAATGTAGAACTACATCCTAAGGATGATTGAAAAAGCTAGCAAGATATTCAGAAAACATTGATGAAAGCATTTTTAAATTTAAGATCTGAGCTTTTCAGATTTATGAAGTTCCTTTATATTTGTATGTGAATATATAGAGGAAAATGTCTGTGAAATATGTGTATATATTCATACTAAGGATATATAATTATATCCATACAATTTTAATAAATATAATATACTATACACATATGTAGATAGATAGATAGATAGATAGAGATAAAATATATATAGTGCTGACATTTTCATTGCGCAGTTGTATTTAGAGCAGTTTAGAAGTCTATTATGGTCTCTCTATATATTTTTAATCCATAAGCATTTCATTGCAGTACATAAATATGTGCAGGCATAATGATTAATAATGAGATTTACTGCCTTCATGGGTATTGAGAGTACTTGGCCTTCAACCTCATACCTTATTATTTTTCTAAACTACTGAATATATCTCAGAAGGAGGATATAACCTGTCATCATTTCTGCTGACCTTGGCACTTAAATTCTAGAGGAAGATATGCAAGAGTAAAGTCAGTATATCTAGAGTGNAGGGGCCTCTCTTCCCAATGATGGCCAACTAGGCCATCCTCTTCTATATATGCAGCTAGAGACATGAGCTCAGGGGGTACTAGTTAGTTCATGGTTATTCTTCCACCTATAGGGTTGAAGACCCCTTCAGCTCCTTAGGTACTTTCTCTAGCTCCTTCCTTGGGAACCCTGTGTTCCATCTAATAGCTGACTGTGAGCTTCCACCTCCATGTTTGCCAGGCATTGGTATAGTTTCCCCCGAGACAGCTATATCCGGGCCCTTTCAGCACTATCTTGCTGGCATATGCTATAGTGTCTATGTTTGGTGGCTGATTGTGGGATAGATCCCTGGCAGCCGCAGTCATTGGGTCCATCCTTTGGATTCAGCTTCACACATGATCTCTGTAACTCTTTCAATGTGTACTTTGTTCTTAATTCTAGGGAAGGGGTGATGTGTCCACATTTTGATCTTCCTTATCTTTTTAAGCCATGTTCTGTTGAAATCCCTTGGAGATCAGCTTTTCTCTGAATGGAAGCAAAGGAGGAATGGATCTGGAGGAGAAAGGAAGTGGAGGGTGGGGACTGGGAGGAGTGGAGTGAGGGGTAACTGTGATTGGGATTATAAAATTGAAGCTGGATTAAAACATTGTGCTAGTTTAGATCTTAAATTTCCCTGAGGCACAGATGTTAAAGGTTCAGTTCCCAACTGGTGGTACTGGGAGGTGGTGAAAACCACAGGTAGAATATAGTAGGTCTTGTGTGCTTGGGATTATGCCTCTAATGGAAAGCCCAGGGCCCTGCTTTCACACCCATTGATGATGTTAATTTTAGCTTCACGTTCCCTCCCCATTCACTTCATTGCAACAAGATTGAATCACTGCAACAACTATTCTTGGACTAGAGCTTCAGACATTAATAAAAAGATACTTTTCTTTTTTAAAAAAATTGATTCATTCCATATTATTCCTATAGTAATGGAAAGATAACACAAACACAACAGTAAAAAAAAAACAAAAAAACTTTAGAATCTAAAAACAACATTAAAATAATTCAAGGTCAATGCCTACCTTTCCTGATTTGTATTCTTATAGTTCCTACAGCATATATGTACTCAGTAACACTTTAACTGAAAATTCAAATTATAATAAAATACAATTTTGGACATTTTGAATTATTTTATGAAATCCAATATATTTTGGTATTATGAAAAGAACACAAAATATAGCCATCTTAAGAACCCAAGACAATGCTTTAAAGAGACCTAATATTTAAACTATTAAATATATTATTTTAAAACAGTGAATGATTTTAAATTGAGGGGTATGTTTTTACTTAAAGATACAATATATTTAAAAATAAAGTCAGGAAAAAACTGTATACAAATTTTAAAAATGGTTTTGAATTAAAAACATTCAGTTCAAAATTTAAATATCTTGGTTGTTAAAAGGTCAGTTATAACTGAATAAGTATCTCAGTGAAAATTAAATCATATTGGGTTCTATATTTGCAATAAAGTTACTATTTGACACCTGTAATACACAGATTCATACAATAGTTACTGATGAAAATGTATGTCCTCACTCTCAGCTTGGAAGATGCTGAGTTCTGAAATACAGCTCAGATTACTTGTCTCTTTATGTCAAGTTTGTGTCCACAACATAAAAAATGACTGCAATTAGTAACTGATGTGCTAACAAGATTTAATGTTAAGAAATACTTTCTAGTATTTTAATCATATAACAGATAAATCAGAAAACTATATGCAGCAAATGTTTCTAAAAATAAAATGCAAAGTAGACAGGAGTTATTAAATCACATCTGTGGAATAATGTTAACACCATCAGCAATGATAGGCTTCTGTTCCTTTCAAATTTAATATTTGCAAAACCTATATAGAATAAATAAATAAATAACTTAAATGTGGAACTTTTAAATTAGAATATGTGTACCTTGAGACCTAGACATGAGTAATTGTATAGTATGTTTAGTAATGAAGTAATCTTCTAAGATTAGTACATTGTTGAGTCTGTGATTGTTTTTTATGCCAGCTTTTCAAGTTGGATCACCAGGCTCTCATTCTGTGTCCAGCCACACCTTATCACAGGTCAAAGTGCTATACCCTTGGCCAGAGTTGGAAGCAAATTTGTTTCTGAATATACAACTCATCAGGCCTCTTATTACCTCAAATTATTTGTGTATTGTCACATTTTATGGCTATTGAAGGCAACAAACTTAAATTGCTCCTTAAACTTTTAATACATAGGAGCACTTAAATCTGTCTTCAGTTTTGATTTTTAATATAACCTTCTCATAAATTCCACCTGGGTAAGAAACACAATGTATGAGAGAAATAAAAAAAAATACAGACAACATAAGGAAGGATAAATTAAAAAATGAGATGTCAAAGTAAATTTAGAATGTGACTTGGTTGATGCCATATAGCCAAGATATAACATGTTAATATCTATTATGTGAAATACCACTTCCTAAGTTATTGTTAACACACAGTAGCTGTATCTCTGAGACTATTTATAGAACTATATATAGTCAGGTAGATGGGAAAACAATATTTTGGTTAAGATACCTATTAAAAGTGCAAGGGATAAAATTTTTCATGCTTCCCTCCTTTGCATCCTTGAATGCACTTGCTTTGTTTAATAATTGCTGAGGAACCATAGCTTTCGCTGTTAGCATTCTTATGATTATGTAGTTCTATTGTCCTCTCATTAACAGAATTATAAAATGAACATTGAGACAATACTTTCAGTAAAAACTGACAAGGTTAAATGCAATTAAATATGTAACAGTATGAGGAGAAATGTTAAGATGGGTATGTGTTAGTGTGTATGCATGTGTCTGTATATACATATTTGTGTGTATGTATGTGTGTATGCATATGCATCTATATGTGTTTGTAGTATGTGTGTATTGTGTGTCTGGGCATGTCCGTGTGTGTGTGTGTGTGTGTGTGTGTGTGTGTGTGTGTGTGTGTGTGTGTGTGTGTGTGTGTGTGTGTGTGTGTGTGTGTGTGTGTGTGTGTGTGTGTGTGTGTGTGTGTGTGTGTGTCTGTGTGTCTGTGTCTGTATGTGTTTATTTGGATTAGTCAGTGACCTGATCTTTAGACTGTTGATTATTGTCTTGTTGATATGTTAATGTAAAGTAATTATTCCCGTGTAGTGAAGCTGAAAATAAACAAGTATATTCATTAATTTGAATTTAGACTTTGTGATTATTAATCACAGTTGAGGAATTTATTTTCAACAAACTTGGTCCAGCCTTTACTCATCATGGTTTGTCAACCATAAAATATAAATTTATCTTCCTCTCAATTTCTGAATTTACAATTAAGAAAAAAACGTTTGTTTTGATTCTGTAAAATTCTCTTTTTAATTTGTCTTTTTATATTCATAAATATTTTACATTATTCCCTTCAGTATGCTTACTAATTAATGAGCTATATGTTTCCTTATGAATACCTCTTATTAATGAATGTTTCATAAACAACACTAGGTGTCTATTAAATCACTTCACTTCGTGCTTTTCTTTGTCACTTATCTGTATGCAACTTTCCAGAATACCTTCTAGCAGTGTGTGTCACATGACTTGCATATGGCCACTTGATTAGTAAAACAATAGATACTTCATCCAGGATTCGATAATACATGACCTCCTTGTAGTTTATCAAGCTTTCTGGCCCTTTCTACTCATAGTCTGATGAAAATACGATGGTTTCCAAGGCCCTGTGCTGTGGATAGTCATAAAATGGAAATAGTTTTCGCTGAAATATGTGAGCATTACAAAATAATTGATGCTAGAAAAAAATGAGCAAATGAGTTTCCTTAAAGTGCATGGATGATATATTCATACTTTTGTATGTGATGAGCTAAAAGTAATGACCTGAAGTTCTCAGAATGGAAACATCACTTTTGTTGAGAATTCAATAAAATAAGGCTAATTGGAAGATTAGAACTTGTGTTAATGTGCAGTGTTGGCATGTTGTAGTTTCAGGACCAAACTATCTTCAATTGTCACTGTCCCTAATAGCCACCTGTTACCTGTTGCTGTAAATCTCCAACCCAAATAAACATGGGCAATGAAAACACAATTAATGTGAATACATGCTGTGTGACTAGATTTGACAGATCTACCACTACACTACCATCTTCCCTGTATAAGAGACCCCTTAGAACTTGTGGTTTCTCCAGGCCAGGTGCTTCTCTACTTCCCTTCTCCCTTTCCTCCATCCTCATCGTTGTCATCCTCATTGTTGTCATCATCAGTCTTCTTTGTCCCCTTCTTCTTCTTCTTCTTCTTCTTCTTCTTCTTCTTCTTCTTCTTCTTCTTCTTCTTCTTCTTCTTCTTCTTCTTCTTCTTCTTCTCCTTCTCCTCCTCCTCCTTCTTCTTCCTCTCTCTCTCTCTCTCTCTCTCTCCCCCACTCCCCCAAAAAACCTTCAGCTCCACCTTCCCCTCTTTCACTGCCCAACACCAGCTCTAGCCTTTATTTATGAATTAAGATGGCAAGCAGGTTTATGGAAAAATCACCTGAGTGCTGACTCATTCCTCGTTCACAACCCCTCACTAAAGAACAGAATTGACATCAAATACTATTAGCCCCAGGGCTATCCTCAACAGTTACCTACCTTGTGTTTGACTTAATACACATATTGTGAATATTAGGAACTCCTGTTAGGAATGTTCCACTAGTTACAACCCAACAAAAGCCTAAGATGCATCAAATAACATGTAAGGCCTATGACAGATCTCTCCATTTGCTGTAACCAACCTGCCTGATGTTTTGTCAGCATGTTAGAACAACGACTTAATTTATAACTTCTATTACTATAAAAATTTCAGGAAGCTATTACTTCATTGGAACATTGTTTTGGAGGTAACTGAATATAGGTTCCTGAGACATAGTCACTCATATTTGGCTCCAAAATAAATGATCTCATTCTCTTTGAGATGAGAGGTGTGTGTTTACATCAAGAAAGTCATTTAGGACTGGAATAGTTTATGGAGATATAGTAATGACCAAAGTTATTGTTCTGCAAATACAGTAAGAAATATTAGAAAAAAGGGGCACGAACAGAAGTTAGTTTTTCATTGAAATTTAATTTCTTAACTCGAATTATAATTGAATAAAAGGAACAAATAGCTATTTGGAAATCAAAACAATAAAACTAGGTGAGATATACAGATTATAACAGTGATTAAACACTTATGTTGAGCACGATTCTTGTAAAAAGATATATTTTAAATGGTATGTTTAGATTTCTATTTAATTATCACCTGGATATATTAAAAAAGAACTGACATTTGCAGCTATCATTTTTTGGGACTGCTTCCCAGGTGGTAAAGGACCATGAAACTTTATTACTTATATTATCTTTTCAAATACTTAAACATTGACTTCTTATATAGAGAACAATGAAAGAGATGGTGCTTAATTCAGCCATACAAGACAGTCCTTGCTTTGTAAGGCTAGGATTCATGCAAGGACCTGAAGTATTCCCAAGGAAGAGCTTTACACTTTGTGCCTCCTGAGAGAGAGAGGAGTCTGGAGGTGGAAAGCAGGGAAGATAACATATAACAAAAGGCTTATCCTGCCAATATCTTATCTTTATTTCAAATAATAATCAGTTACTATGTGAACAGTTTCAAAATGATGTCTTCTTTAAGTTTTTTTAAGAATGTGTGATTTTGAGAATTTTATACATGAGTATTCCATTAATACCATTTTAACTCAGACTTTTTCCTCATGAACTCCCCTGACATCCCACCTACACCCTCAAATTCAGGACCTTGTCATCTTTAATTACTCCTTGTATGTGTGAATAGAATAAGAAATGCTAGAACAAGAGATAAATAAGAGCTATTGAAAACTTAATTTAATTCCAAAATGTGCAGAATCATCTAGAGATCAAATAATACATGTAGATAAGATTTATTCAGTATATTAGAAATTAATCTTCTCTAAACTCTAATGAGCACAGTAATAGTAAAGGAAGATGTTATAAATATCATACACATATAATAATACACACACACACACACACACACACACACACACACACACACACGCGCGCGCGCACATAACCTGCTGACCCAGTTTACTATTTAGAGCTGACTACTGGGGACTGGATAACATAAGAGGATGCACATCCCTTGAGAAGAATAATTCTTCCTCTTATAGGAGACATTTATTACTTGAACATTTTAACAAATGGTGTGGTGTTGTGAGATTTCTCCCATTTATGTTGGCATTTCAAGTCATGCTCTTTGTGTAGGTTTTGTTTAGATGACTATATTGCTAGGATATCATGGGTTTTGCCATGTTGAGCATTGAATATAAGTTAAAATAATCAAGAGTAGAAATGAGATAAATGATTCAAACATACTTTACTACTAAATAATATATTATATCAGTCAACATAGTATATTCTATTTCATAATGAAGAAGTTTGATATCTATGAAGGATGTAAAATATTTCACAGTGTGCTATATTCATTTTTCAACAGATTCAAGGCACATTATCTCTGATTTATAATTTTTTGCTGCAACGGGCAAATTATAATAGCTAGGTTTTCTGTCGATTAACATTTATTAGTAAATATTGTGAGCAAAAATAGAATTGCTTGCAATAGAAGCATAAGATGAATATTATGCCCATAAATTAAAAAATTAATTAATTAAAATGCACTGTTATTCTCAGTATAGTTTGTAGATGTCTAAACGAAGGAAGGCTAACCAAAACGTGGCATTTTGACAGTACTGGTGAGTGAATACAATCAAAGGCAAATACTGCAGCCACGATCAAACCCTCCTCTCTGTTGGCTTCTTTCTTGGTCATTTTGCCACTGCAACAAATTCTCAGGCAACTCGGAATGTCTTAGTTTCCAAATAATTCATTTATTGCCTTCTTCCAAGTTACTGCTTTGTTAGTATGTTGGTAATATGCAAATAACCCCAACAGACCCACATGTATCTTTATTTGAAGTTCCTGGCAATCACTAATTTATTTTATAAGATTTCTCCTTCTTAACCAAATACAAGCTCCCATCCCAGAACCAGTGTCAGGGTCATTACTAAAGTGTTGTCAAGCTTCTTCTTGAATATAAAATTCACTTTGAGGGTTTACTTAGAAAAATCAAAGTGGACATTTAACTTTTTAAAAATATATGCATTATCAAGCTTTCAAATTACAAAAATATTGTAAATTAGCAAATAATACATCACTATCTACTTTTTATTTTTATTTTTAAAGATTTATTTATTTGTTATATATAAGTATACTTTAGCTGTCTGGTTTAGGGGCTGAAGACCTAATTAGGTGTGCTTAATTAGTTGAATGTTTGCCTAACTATAGGAAGCTTCAGGTTCAATTCCAAGTACTATATTAACCAAGCTAGGTGGGGCTGTCTGTAATCCCATATAAAGGAATAAAGAACAGGAATTTTGGCTGTGCAGTGAATGTAAGGCCAACTTGGAATTCAAGGTCATATCATCAAATAACAAAAATATGAATTAGGCATTTGGTTCATGCCTGCAATCCCAGCCCTTAGGAGTCAGAGGAAGGGTAGGTAGCTGATAATTCAAGTCCATCCTCAACTACATAGTGAATCTGAGGCCAACCTGGACTACTGGACACTCTATCTCAAGAACAATGACAAACCAAAAATTAATTTACCATAGTTCTCTAATCTTATCACAGTGTATCTTTTATCACCCAGTCGTGTCAGTATTCCCTTCTGATCTGACACTTACTGTATGGAATAGCCATTTGCAAACAGATAAACTGTTTAAATCAGTTTCTTTGCTATTTGTAAGTATCTCCCTACTGGAACTCAACACCTCATCTGTTTGATATATCAGCTTGATTTACCAATAACCTATGCCAGAAAGGCTACCTTGGATTGTGATGTCTGGGTAATTTTTACTTTGATTTCTTGAGGCTTTGCATTATATCGTAATGTGTTACTGGATAAGAACTCCACATGTCCTGTGACCTCAACACTGAATTTGAGGTCCGTATATACAAATATTTCTTTATAGACACAAAAGGCTCTTTCTTCCAGTTGTCCCCATCAAGATTTTTAACAATTCCATTAAGCAAAGTTAAAATCTGCAACCAAGACTTTCTTACTGAACAGATAGCACGGGGAGAAGTTAGTTCATGATACAGGTATTGCTCAATTGAGTTCTAGCCAAGTCCCTAACTGCTGCATGTTATATCCTGTGAAACATATGCAATCTTATTCAGATGTAATTTCCTTTCTACATCATCCATTAGCAGACTAGGAAGACCTGCTCCTTAGAGCAAATATAGCATATATTACAAGATTTGTTATTAATAGAAATTGTCTTTATTGTCCTTCATTTTTTATTCTCTGTTTTATTGACCCAAGTTCTTTTAAGTCACCATACGTCTCTCACTATAGTTATCAGTGGGTCATTTTTAAGGAAAATTATGTGTTGTGCATATTAAAGATTTTATTTTAAGGCTCAGAGTCTTAGGTTTTCAAATAAAACTCGGTGATACTTTTCTGAGTACCAGAGCAGTTATTGTGCATACAAGACCCATGTTTCTTTCACTAAATTTAGCTTCATTCAAAACATAGCAGGATACTTTTCTTGTCTCTGAAACCTTTATAATTCTAGCTGGCATTTCCTATATCATGCAGTGCAGTGCTAGGTAAATTGCATGCTAGGTAAAAGCTACCGTGGTGTAACACACCACAGGGAGTGGTAGGAAAGGATTGTTAGTGGAAATTCCATGGAGGGCACAGTAGGAAAGTGACACATGAAAACAATATGCTTGTTATCATCAATAGTTAAAACCAAATGGATAGCAAGGGTTCCCATTTAAAAATCAATCAATGGATGCCAGAATATCTTAGTCAGCATGAATCATTGATATTTGCAGAGAGCATTTTTTTCTCATTCCAACTCTAGCGTGCAATGGGCAAGAAATGGCACTGAATGGCGTCCAGAAAATGACCCAAACTTTAATGCATAACAAGATCATACCACTGCTTTGAAATACGGTCACATTGCCAAGACAGGAAAAAAAAAGTATATAGGGAAAGAAGACAGTGATTGGCCCAAAGAACATGTATCCATTATTTGATGTTGTAGACACATAATATCTAGGAGATAAAGATATAATTTTACAATGATCTTTTCTCTATATATAGCTCTGACAGAAGCTATTACATGGCACAATACAGAGAGACAATCTCCTGTCGCATCTTTATTAATTTTGTTCTGGTGTGGAAGGAAAACATAAGTAGAGTGGAATTGCTCTCAACCTCTTTGGTATCTGCGTCTCATTTACATATGTCACTGTTACTTTTCATGGTGACATTCTGAAGACTTATTCATGATTACTTAGATGCATTCAACATTATTCTTTCTTTCTGTGATTTTCGAAGGAATGAACAAAGGCCATGCAAAATGCTAAATGTATAACCCCTGCCTAGCTCTAGGGCCTGAGCTAGTCCCTGCTTCCAAAGCTCTAGGGACTGAGCAGAAGCCATCCAACAGTAGTAGCAGGCTGAACCTGTGACCACCTTTATTCTATTGCATACACCACACTGTTTAAAGTATTGATTTATTTCTTAACTTTCCCTATTAGGATATAAGATGCTTAAAAGCAAGGATCATGATTTATTGATATAGATGCAAGTGTATGATGAATGCATTGTCAGCATGCATCCTCACCCAAAATTAAGCAACACTCACTTTACCTTGCACATGCTCTTTTACTAAAAAAAACAAAAAACAAAACAAAAAAAAAAAAACTGCCTGACCAAGCACATGAGTGGGCATAGGTCATTCAGTGTAGGTTAAAGGTTATTTAAGTTTCAGGGACTGCATAGACTTGTTGATTTCATAATGAAGCAAGGTGGTTTTCTGTGGTGCTAGCTCAAGACAGTGTAACTAAACAAAGTAAGTCCTTTCCCCTTACAAGAAAAGATAGATATGCTCTAGCCTCAAATGCATAGCTTCAGGAACAATTTCTAGCTTAATATTTATTTAGACCTCAAAGAAGCCATCAATAATGCCATTATCTGGAGTAAAAACAAGAATATGCAATGAACTGCAAAGATGTTCACAAGCACAGAGGGTTTTACTATATTTTTGTCTTCATATGCATGATGGGAAAAAGAAGTCAGAAAGAGTAAGACAATAATACTAATAAGAAAGAAACAATAAGATAGAGAAATAATACATTCCAGTGTCTTGTAGTAGTGTCTGCAGTTCCAGTTGCCTTGTTTCAGCTAGAAGTCAGGCCAGGATTAAACTCCAAGAGGTCTTTGCCTTCAATTCACTTAGAACTTATCTTCAACAGCATTAGCACCATAGTTGTGAGATTTTCATATGGGAGAAAGGGGAACTTTTATACATGAATTTTTGGTGAGTTATAAAATATGCCTCAAATTGAGTTTTCAAGATCTATTATTGTGGCGTTCCCTTGTTTTGAATTAATTTCTTTAAATTGTATTTGACATGTACCTAGTTAAGTGCTTGTTTTCAGCTTTCGCATAATGAGCAATATGAGCTATCACAGCTTCAATTTTCCTGTCAAGCAGAGAGTGACAGCTGTGTGGTAATATGTAATGCATATTTTCATCTACACATAAATTGAAAGGCAGAAAAAACAGTTACTGGGTAGTCGGGTCACTATCATTTAAATGAATCATTAAAATTATATTTTTCCCTAGAACAAAAATGTAATTGCTTTTCTGCTTACATGCACACCAAAAGGCCCTATTTATATTAGTGTAACTTATTTCCTCTCAATTGACAACTTTCCCAAGATCCTTTGGATTGTTTTCATTTTTGTTACTCCTCACCACTCAGGAAATATTCACTCACTTCTTTGCAAAGCTTCATATGTCTGAGTATTTATCCCTGGAGGGAAGAACTGTTCAGAACATGATATTCTAGGGTTCGTTGTGCACCTCTACATTCATTTGATTGGTAAGGAGAAAATTGAAGATAAGTAGCGTGCCACTCACACTCACCCCAGCTGAAGAACAGTTATAGCCCTGGACTAAGGGTTGTAAATGCAGTATATTTTAACTGCACAATAAAGTGGGGAAAACTAGCTGTCAATTTATCTTAGAAGGTAAAGACACCTGCCAACAAGCCTTAAGACCTGTGTTCAGTCTAGGCAATCTACACAGTAGAAGGAAAAAAAAAGTATGCTCTTATTTCCACACCTCCAATTTGTCTGGAATGTGTGTGCATTTACACCCCACCCAATATATACACAGTCACAAGTAGAAAGATAGATTGATATGGATAGATAGATAGATGATAGATGATAGATAGATAGATAGATAGATAGAAAACATGATTAAGTGAAATAATGAATCTCATTATTCAATTTTCCCACTTTATAATTTTATAGTTTGCTACTAATAATTCATATAAATATCTTCATGAGTATCTTAGCCATATTTCCAAATTGTCCTTTACTATTTCTAAGAACCTGAAAATCTCTGTGCTAAGATTTCATATGACAGTATATGGTTTGATATTTATTTGATGATTTGAATATCTACTAAATAGAGAGATTTCACTTCATCTGCTTTTAATTTGCTGTTATAGAAATGATATTTTGGTATTGTATGTGCTGCCAATTTTTAAAAGAATTATTAATGCTACTGTGCCCTCTGGAATACTATGTAGCAATTTAATTCCAGGTTGGATTTGAGTGATACTATTTGCCAGGAAACAGTGTTAGAGAAATCTATTATCTCTAATGAACATTCTCACCGTAGTAAATCTTATAAGACTAATCACAGATCTGGACACATTAGAGAGAAGACTCACTTAGAACTTCTCTAGATTTGATCCAGGACTTCAGGAACATATTGACAATAGAGCTGACAATAGCTTCCATTGTCCTCTAAGCACACGAAGTTAAATTTGCATAGAATGTTTAATCAACTGAACCTCACATTCTGTTCTTCTCATGCACAGTAGGTAAGCTTATTTTTCTAGTCAAATAATACGATTTAATAGAAATGTTTTAACTATGTTTGACTACCATGTCAAGAATTATTTTATAATTAGATTTTCAGATAAAGGAAATACTCATCTGTCTTGTGATATTTGGTTTAGTTTTGTTTGTTTGTTTGTTTGTTTGTTTTGAAACAGGATCTTTCTAAATAGCCCTGTTTACCATTAACTCACAATCTGTATATATGTGCCTCTCAAGTGTTGGCATTATAGGACTGTACCATCAGACCTAACTCATGGATCTAATGTACTGCACTCAAAATTTCATTCCTTTCCTTTGCAATGGACATCATATCTATATTTTACCCTAAAAGCATTATCATTGAAATCATTGATAGGACCACCTCCAGATATTCTTATTAACTAGCCATAAATCAGTCTGCCTATCATACTATGTCTGAGAATATACATTTAACATACAGGTAGCTTTTCTAGCTCACTATAACTGTTCTTCCAGCATGCATACAGTTGCCATTTTCAAAACCAGCTATCAGTCAGAATCTTATGCATCAGAATTACTTTGGGAACACTATGTCTTTAGATGCACTTTGATCTGTATGAGGTAATAATTCTAGGTTCTTATATCCTTAAAATTACCCAGGTGGCTGTTATTTGGCTTTGATTTGTGATGTGATTTGTCATATCACATACCTTGGAAACAGATAACTAAGCAGCAGAATTTGCATGTAGGACACTTATTCAGTGGGTCCTCCAGGGAACAAGTATCACAGGGAATGAGGAACATGGGGACAAATGGAGAGATGAGATGCAGCTTATAAAAAGGCTACGTGAAAACGAATAGAGTGTCCTACAGCAAAATTGGCCCTTCAGAAGTTTAACAAATAGAGACCTGGAAACCTTAGCATCAGTGAAAGTAAATGAAGATGAACTTCAGGTACCACCTTGTGTACATAACCACACTCTGGAGAGCAACTTTATACACTCTGTTGCCATGCCCTTACATGCCCATTACAGCAGAGGAATGAGAACTCAGTCCCCCGAAATACAAATTAGCTTTATCCTTCTCTCTCTCTCTCTCTCTCTCTCTCTCTCTCTTTCTCTCTCTCTCTCTCTCTCTCTCTCACACACACACACACACACCACACACACACACACCACACACACACACACACACACACACACACACACACACACATCAATGTATTGCTTTGTTCAGGGCATTAAGATTATTTCTTTCTGTGTGTGTGTGTGTGTGTGTGTGAGATATGTCCTTAAAATACTTTTGCTAATGAATCCTCATTTGAAACACAGTAAGCAAAGATGGCATACAGTGATTACGTTGCTATTGTTTTGAAATCTCATGTAATTCAAGTTGAGCTCAAACCTATGATCCTCCTTCTCTGTCTGTTCCAAGTGATAGGGTACATGCCACCAAGTCTGACTTGATCACATTTCTTAGAGTCTTAGATATAGAGAACTCATTTGTTTAAAAACATTTAGTGGATATAATGATGCACTTGTTCTTCATTAGAGAGTTAAAGGAAAACAAGGAGAGGCATAGCTGGAGTTATCAGAGAGATGAAGAGTTCCCCATGTTACTTCACTTAAAGCTGTATTGCAGGCATCCTTTCATAGGATTGGAACAAATGTGTTCCTAGTTTCACTTGCTATATCCTGAGACAGATGGCTAGTTCTCAGTCGCCAAGAAGATGTGAATGCTACTTCTGTAATTAATACCAGCTACTCTCATGATATTCATTCAGAAAACAGAAATAAAAATTGAATGTAGCAATAGGAACACTGGCCTAGAGAGGAGGTGAACATAGCCCCATTCTCTCCCTACCTCCAATCAGACATCTATCAAGTTTTTTCACATCTGGGACAACTTGCCCACTAACCACTCCTAATACTGTTTGGGTTTAATTCATATAGCATAAAATCTAAACATTTCTATACAAAGTATTTTTTAATGATTTTTTAAAATTGTAAATTTTATTTATTTTTATTTTATCTACATGAATATATAACTGCATACATCAAATGCATCATCTGAATGCTTTGCTCACAGAGACCAGAAAAGCATATCAGATCCCTTGAAACTACATTTACAGACAGTTTTGATTTACCATGTTAGTTCTGTGGTACCAAACCTGAGTTGTGAAAAACTACCAGTGATTATCACCACTGACCTATCTCTCCAGCCTGGACACAAATCTTTTAATAACAGGACATATATTTTTTTTCCATTGCAGTGGGAGATTCCGTATATGTAGATATGGAAGAGGAGGAGGAAGAAGAGGAGGAGGATTTACTTCTAAATTTTACCACAGACTACCCCAACCCCAAAGTAGTTCCAAATGTCTAAGGATCTCATGGTCACAGTTATTATGGTAGTGGTTGCAGTCCTAGTACAAATCTTTTGTATTAATTATGTTCCCCATTGCTGTGACAAGACATCACAGAAAATATGGCAACTCTATATATTAGAGTAAATGTGTGTTTGAAAAAAACCCTGATTTTTACAATGTTTAGTCTCCTTGTAGGTTTCATGCCTTTTTTCCACAAGCATCTTTACTGAGCTACAAATCAAAAGAAAATAAAATATTTTACAGTATTCCTGTGTGAGATGATTATTATAATAAGCTGGTTAACACATCAGTGCTTCACAGCTTTTGGTGTGAATGTTTAAGATCTGTGCTTTTAGAGATTTCTATCGTATAGTACAGATTTGTCAGTAATAAATAGTATCCTATAAAATAGTTACTCAAATTATTCAACTCGGCTGACACATCACCTACTTTCTCCACATTTCTTGATTTTTCCTTCTCCATCTTACTCAAAGAACTGCTGTTCTATCCTTCTGTTTGGCTTTTTAAATGGCAAATACAGGTAGAATTTGCAGGATTTAATTGATGTGCCTGGTTTATTGTTCCAGGTTCACCTATACATATTGTTGGTAATGACTTTATTTTCCTATGGATATTGGCATACATGGTTACTTTTGTGACAATACAATGAAGTTTTAATTCTTGTATTCTTAATATGTGTAAGCTTTTATTCACATGGCACTAATAATGTTATCTAAAGCACACAGGATTTTGATTTTTCTGGCTTTTATTTTTAAATGGAAAATAGATTCTTTCCTCAAACAATATAACTGGATTACAATTTTCTCTCCCTCTACTCTTCCTGGCTCCTCTCCACCTCACTGTCCATTCAGGTCTACCTCACTGCTCTTTCTACCATTCATTAGCAAAGAACAAGCTTGTAAGAGATAAGAACCAAACATAACAAAATAAAATATAACAACATGAAACAAATCAATCACATTGAAGTTGGACAAAGCAACCCAACAGAAGGAAAATAGCTCCAAGAGAAGTTAGAAAAATCAGAGATGCACTTGTTCACATACTTACAAGTCCTAAGAAGTTCCATAAAAACACTATATTTATTTATTTATATTTATTTAAATATATTTATTTATATTTATATTGAGAACACCTTGAAGCCCTGGCACACAAGATTTCTTACTCTAAAAATTAATCTTATCATAGGAGAAACCAACTATTGCACAGTTGATGAAAGACAATTAATTTTATTCTTAAACATAAACCAAATTATATTTCTAGCAAGTAGTAAAGAATTTTATACAGAAGTATCTATTAACTCCATAGCCTACTCCTTTAATGTTTAGTATAGTTTAAGAGACAATAAAGATCATCTGTTTGAAGATTTCACAGTAAAGAACAAGAAATCCCAGCTTTAAAACTTACCTTTGATCTTCAAAAACTTTATCAAGTAATAAATATAACTGCTAAGTATTCAAGTGTAGTTATTCAGATAAAATCTCTAAATGATTAGAGTGAGTTTAACATTTCATTTCCTCTTACTAGGACAAGGATAATTTTATGTTTTCTAGTGTTCTGGCTAGAGCATCCTTCAACTTGTCATTGAAAACATTGAATTTGAGTGTGGAATTTTGCTATTTCTTTTTTGACACCCGTGCTTTCTGATTCAGCCATGAAGTCCTTCCCATCACAAACATCTGAGACTCAGATAATATTTTTAATTACAAAATACATTAAAAACTGCTTATTATGAAACACTGAGTCCTCAGTATAGCACATTTGTAAGATGCCCACCTTTGAACTGCTGGAGACTGGAAACATTTCATCATTTGAGAACTCAGAAAATAAAGAACATGTCTAACCTAAGACATTTTTGTTCAGTTTTTGCATGTTAGTTATTTAAAACTATTTCTTTTATAAAGATTATTTATTTATTTATTTATCTATCCATTTATACATATGAGTGCTCCATTTGCATTGATTTGCCTGCATGACAAAAAGAGGGCATCAGATCCCAATATAAAGATAGTTATGAAGCACAAAGTGACTGCTGGGAATTGAACTAGGACCTTTGGAAGAGCAACCAGTGATCTTAACTATTGAGCTATCTGTCTAGCCCCCATTTATCTCTTTCTTTGTGATGGTAGTTTCTAGTTTCCTTGTAATATTCAGTTCAGTTTGCAAAGATATATTTTCAATTTTTTTCTTTTAGTTATAAGATTATAATATAATTATATTATTTATTCCTTCTTTTTACTTCCTCCTATTCACCCCTCCTTGCTCTTACAAATTAATGGCTTCTTTTTTATTAAATGTTATTACACACACACACATACAAACATACATACACATACAAATATATATATATATATTTTTTTTTTTCTAAATATAACCTTCCTAGTCTATGTAATATTTCCAGGGTTGATCTTTGGTATTAGCTAACTAATTGGTGTGTTCCGCTCCTCTATTAGTATTAACTAGAGTTTGGTCAGATGTATTGGTGAGATTTTATTGGTGTAGCTTCTAACATGACTAGGAGACACAGTCTCTCAGCAAACTTCCTTAATCTCTCGTTTCTTAACAATCTCTCTTGCCCACCCTGTTCACTTTAATGTTCCCTAAGCCTTATGTCTGGGAGTGAGTTATAGATGTATCTAGTGGCAGCTAGCTTCAAAACTTTACATTTTTATTGATTGTGGATTTTTGAAATGGCCTCCATCTATTGCCAAAACAATTTCCCTTGATGAAGGGACAGAGTCTATCTATTATGCATATTAGAACCACACAAAGCATTAAGCTCCATTTCCAGGCTTAGTGCTTATGAACTTGAGAAAGTTGCAGAACTTCTCAAATACTCAATTTTTGTCATATGTACAATGGTATTAACATTTTATATTAAATGTTAACATTAACTTTTAAATAATTCAAATATTCCATAGAATACTGCCTCTATTTTAATACATTTCTCTAACGTCCTGTAGTCATTGGTAGACAGACACTATCTCCTCACTTGTGTATTTACTATAAAAAATGTATGGAACTTTTATTAACTTTTATGAAAGTACCATCATGCTATTTGCTCACAAGGTTGTATCAAGTAAAAATTATCTTTTTCCTGTAGGAAATTCAATGTTATATCATTACCGTATATATGTATGTGTGTGTGTGTGTGTGTGTGTGTGTGTGTGTGTGTGTATATACACATTTAAATATAAAAGGGTGAGCCTTTTAATTAACAATTAACCTAATAAGTTAATATCCAGAGATATCCTAGAACCTCATCTCCCAGGTAATTCTATATCTTTCATACTGACAATTCACACCAATCATAAAAAACATGTCTTAGTCTTAGCTAACCAGGGGCATAAACTAGCAGTCAAATAACTACTCTCTAAAAACTGCAGAAGCCATAGCTAGTCCTAATAGGGAATCAAAATGTCAAAGCTATGTAGATACTTAGTGTATTAAATCAGAGTTTATCCCTAGATACTCAAACGAAATCCAGCAACTGTGAGGATTTAAATAGAATGGGGGAAGAAAAAGAGAAAAAAATAGAAGGATTCTAAGCAATTATTTTACTTATTCAGTTTACATCCTACATACTGCCTCCTCCTGGTCACCCCTCCCCAAATCCTTCCTCCATCCCCTTTCCCTTCTTCTCTGAGTGGGTGGGTTCCTGCTGTGTATCCCCCAACCCTGGCACTTCAAGTGTCTATAAGGCCAGGTGCTTCCTCTCACACTGAAGCCAGACAAAGCAGTCCAGTTAGAATAATATATTCCACATAAAACTTTTGGGATAGGCCCCACTCCAGTTGTTGGGTACCCACGTGAAGACCAAGCTGCATATCAGTTACATATATATGTGTGATGAGGCCTAACTCTAGACTGTGTATCTTCTTTGGTTGGTGGTTCAGTCTCTAAGAACCCCAAAGGTCCAGGTTAGTTGACTCTATTGGTCTTCCTGTAGAGTTCCTATCTGCTTAGGGTCCTGTAATCCTTTCCCCTGTTCATCCATTAGAGTCACCAAGCACCATCCACTGTTTGGCTATAGGTTCATATCTCTGTCTGAATCAGTTGGTGAGTGGGGCCACTCAGAGGACATCCATGCTAGACTCCTGTCTGCAAGCATAACAGAGTGTTAGGGATTGATGCTTGACCATGAGATGAGTCTCAAGTTGGTTGGCCATTCCCTCAGTCACTGTTCCATCCTCAATGCCTGCATTTCTTGTAGACAGGATAAGTTTTGTGGGTGGGTTGGTGTTCCTATAGTTCCACCAGGGTTCCTTCCCGGCCACAGGAGGCAGCCTCTCCAGGCTCCATTTTGTGAGTGATAACTAAGGATATCCCCACTGATCCTTGTGTCTCTCTCTCCCTATACCAGGTCTCTGGCTCATCATGGAGATGTCCCCTACCACAGTTGCAGATCAGTTGCAGATTTCTACTCAAGGTCATTCTCATGGCCATATGTCCATATCCCTTGCCCTTCCCTCTACCCAACACCCTACACAATGCTGAACTCCTCCTACTCCCCTCCGAATCCCCACCTCAACCCAGTTCCCTCCCTCTATCTGCCTTCCATGACCATTCCATTCCCCTTTCCGGGTGTGGCTCAAGCAGCTTTGCTTATGCCCTCCTTCCTGTCCAAACTATGGAGTTTATAATTAATTGGCTTCCTATATTTTATGGCTAATATGCACTTATAAATAAATATATATGGTATATGCTCTTTTGGGGCTGGGTTAACTTATTCAGGATAATATTCTCAAGATCCATCTCTTTGCTTGCAAAATTCATGATGTCTTTGTTTTTTTTTTTTTTTTTTTTTTTTATGATGAGAAGTATTCCATTATGTAGAGGTACCACACTTCTTTATCAGTTCTTCAGTTGAGGGACATCTGTGTTGTTTCCAGTTTCTGGCTATTATGAATAATGCTGCTAAGCAATCGTTATCAAAGAGAAAAATGGAAGTAATTTTTACATCGGTTGTGTAAGTGAAATTGTTCAATTATTTCCTAGCATAAAAGAGGGAAAGTCAGAAGGAATGTATGGAGTGTTTCCCATCCTTTGATATTAGTTTCACTTTGTAAGTCAGTTTTTAGGAGCATAGGCTCATGTAGGTCCTTGTTTCTTCACCATCCCTTTTTAGAAGTCTCATAAATTCATTGATAACGTGCAATTTAATGCAGAATCAACACAAAACATGGCTTTAAGAAGCACCCCCTTTCTCTCTCTTAAGTGCTTGGACTCATTTCCTTACTCTCAGGGTTGCAGCCCTGTTTTCCTGTCTCATTATTTCTAAAATGTCAGCAATAAAAGTCATTTACTCCCTCAAACCTCCTTGAAGCCTGGCAGCATAATCCATCTTCTAAGAAAACCAGAGCTCAACTGTAGTAGTTCTTATTGTGTCTTATTATGTTCTCTTTTCCATACTGAGCTTCACTTTTAGCAATAGCTCTGCCATTTATTTTGGAGTTTTTAAAGGCATATATACATATATATATATATATATATATATATATATATATATATATATAGTATTTAAGAAAAATTATTTTTGTGAAATAAAATCATTTTTAGTTTATGATCTTAAATTTTTATATAAATTATAACACAGCACCTGTTTTCCTATAAGAAATTATTTTTAAATATTGAGTAAAAACATAACTTTTATAAAATTTTATGTGGATACTATAAGTATTTTTATTAAAAATGTACAGATATTACTGTGCTTATATAGCCAACATTTTTTTCTAATTAGAGGATACAAAAGATTAATGATAAGCCACTGCCCTGGCATCTAGAAAAAACAAGATATTACTGAACTGGTTTAAATCTACAATAGCACTGCCATATAAAAAAAAAAATGTAACACTATAATGCTTAGTATAAAAACTATGTCTATTTATCTTTTACCCTGTAGGATAGAAGGACCTAAAATGAAAGTCATCCTATGTCTTTCCAGGTTTCCTTTCTGTAGCTTACCAATATATAAAATTAAATCTTTTCTGTGATAAGAAGGACAATCTCTAACATCTCAACTCTAGGATTCAGTAGGATATGAATACAATGATTAGTTCATGAATCCGCAAAATGGGGCTCTAACTCCTCATGCTACCTTCAAAAGCTTGAATAGCACCTTGTTATTGCCCTGGTTGATAACTGTATAGAATAAACAAAAAGAAGCCCTGGCTTGCGAGTAAGAGGCATTTTGTGGAAAAAAAAAAAAAAAAGAGGTTTTTTTGAAATTTTACAAATGATAAAAGAGCTTCACAAATGTTATAGCCTACCAAGATCACAAATCCATTGAAGAAAAGAGGTTAGTCAAAGTCCATATTCTTTTCAATATAATAAATTACTTCAAATGAATGAAACATCCTTTTCCTTTTTCATACTGCGTTCTGAAATACAGAGAGGGCTGACAGTACCCAAGCTCAGAAGACAAAGAATTCTTCAAGGTTTGAGAAGTTAATCTCTTAAAGGATCTAATTCTTAAAAGTATTTATATACACTTTCTCAAAAAAAAGGAAAAGAAAGGAAAAAATTCACAGATATACATCACGGAACAACATATCATCATGGCCAGCTAGACAGGATACAAATTCAGGAGCAGCAGCAAAGGGTTGTTCAAAATATGCTGGCATGAAAAATTGACTAATGGAATTGTTGGGGATATTTAGGCATATGAATGGGGGGAGTGTTTTCTTAAGTCTCTTGGGAGAACAGTAACGTCAATTAGTTAACTTTCTCTAGCATCTGTATCACTTGGGTGCAAATCCCTACACTAGATTAATCCGGTTGGACATATTGTATGGCTTCTGAAGGAAAACCTGAGCTGAGTTTACCATTCATCCTCTTCTTTTGGTTGGTTATTATTGTTTCAGGATCACGGAGACTTCATCAAGAAGAAATACAGACCATACAGTCACTTTTAAAGAAGATTTGGGTCCAATTTTTAACAAGGTTCTTTTACTATGGAAAATATTATGCTATTTGGGGCTGAAACGTGAGACAAAAAAAAAATAATAATAAAGGATATAAAGGATAAATGATACTGCTGGGTCCAAAAGCAATATGATCTGTTAGCTATAAAAGGATGCTGGGTAGATACATTGAGACAATTTTGAACATCATCAAAAGATCACACTATAGTGCTTCTCAGCCTAGCTGGGATACTCGGATGCTTTGGCCTGACATTACCATGAACTGTTTTCAGCATGTTTTCACAAGGCTTCTAATCAATTGGTGTTTGTCTCACTGTACTTCTTCATTAAATATTCAGTGATATTTAAGTCTGGAACTATACTTGTTTACTCGCATGCATTTCCTTAGTAACAAACAGAATAATTATCATTTCTGATAATGCTAGTCTTGATTTAAAATATAGAAATGAAAGATAACCCTAAAGCATTATCTTGTTCCAGTGAACCATTTTTTGTAGATTGTTTATCTGATTTCATACAATTTTGTTCTACATATAAAAAGCATCTTTAATATTCTGTATCTATATAGCTATCTATATCATCTCTCTGACACATATTCACAAAACAAGATGCCTATGGCCTGCAATTGAATTTGAACCTATTTTTGTAGAAACAAGATTGTTTTAATGGATTTCAACAACACATGCTGTTATACATCATGTTGGTTTGGTGAGCATGGAAATCTATTGATTTTATATGTTCCAATTTTCTACTGCGTGGTTAATCCTTTTATAAAGCAAATGTATTTGGTACAAAGAAAGAAAATGCTGCAGATAGCTTTTCACTGATAAAGTTCTGAATTCAGAGAAATTGAGTGAGTCATTCTAAGCCTGCTTTCATTGATTTACTGAACACATGGAAAGGACCAGTTTGAAGAAAAACCTTAAAGATTATAAGTGATAACATCACTGAGATAAAGACCATGGATTGTTAATGTGAACAGCTTTGAAGTCTATTTATAAATACACAAACTACTAATTGCATGTAATTCCTTATCCCCAAACTTACAAAAATGAAATCTCCATATTGTCATAACAGAGTAAAAGTATAACAAGTATATATAAAGACTGATTATGATAGTTTATCAAAGCATGTCTTGCTAATTTGTTTAAAAATACAGGAAACACTGATAATATTTTGTATTGATATGTCTAAAAGTATAATGTTTATATTGCTTTGTCCACTAAACTTTGTCCCTAAATATAGGCATATTTTTCTCAAAAATATGTTTACTGTATTTAATTTAGAGATAGCTATAACCTATAATGATTCTATTAGCATTTCAAAGAAAACACACACACACACACACACGTGTGTGTGTGTGTGTGTGTGTGATTTAACAGTTTTTCATTTATCTACCATTAAATTGTAATCAGGAAGTAGATAAATTCACATATTTGTTACTATAAAATATAAAACAGTAGCATGTATAATTGTTATAAGTAGAGAAAAATAAGTGGGTCACATTGAATCATTTTGTCTATCTTTTATTTATTCCTGAGAATGCCATGCAAATATACAATGCAATGTGTCTAACCCTACTATTTTTCCACTCAAACTTGGCCATATTTTTCCAACATGCGCTACTGATTTTGAAATAATCCACTAAATACAGATAGTACTGCTGAAGTGTTCATGGGTATGGGGCATCTACTAGATTATTGGATGCCTACCAGATCCTACATCCTAAAAATACCAGATTCTCTATCCCTAATAACAATCAACTGCGCATATCTACTCAATATCTCCTCAGGGGTTAGAACTGTAGATCATCTATGACATCTATGCTCCAAATTTGGGTGGCTTTATCTTGTATAGGTATTGTGTAGGTAAGGTAAGCACAGCTAGTATGGGTTGTTGTATATCATTCCTAGGGGGGGAAAAAAGCATTTCTCAGAAGTTCTTCCTATCCATCAACTCTTACATTTTTTTCTGCCTCCTCTTCAAATTTGTTCTTCAAGCCTTAAAGTTGGGAGTAAACTAATATATGCAACATGTTTAGGGCAGAGCCCTCAGACTCTTGTTTTCAGCACTTTGGAGAGTTATACATCTCTTTCTTTCCTTGGTTGGTGTGCATTTCAAAACAAAGCCTTACTGGCCAAGGCGGGGAGCAGTCCATGCCTATGTGTATAAAAAAATAAATATTAAGGTGGCAATTTGATAATCGCTTAGCAAAGGTTCAATAGAGATTTCTACTGTAGGGCTATGACTTCTGCAGCCAGGAGTTTTTACCCAGAATTACAGAACCAGGAAATTAACTGTGGAGCATGTGTCAAATACATTCAGAAAGTTGTTAGTTACCCACAATAATCTTGACACGCTTGTAAAAGTGGTCACATCTCTCCTGAGAAATTAATATTATAAAATGCATGGGATAGCATTGAGAAAGGCTATTGATGGCTTTTTTTTCCCCACAAAACCATAAGTGGCACCTTCAGGCACTAGGAAAGATGACCAGCAGGGAGGAAATTTTTAATATGTTTGAAGGTTTTTCATTATGTCATATAGCCGAAATTTGGGGGAGGAGTATACAGGAATGTGGTTTTACTGTATAGTTAAAGGTACACATGTATTATTTATAAATATGCCATTGCAATGTCTTATTTTTGTAATATAAGGTAGTAAATTCAGTTTCCCTTAAGCAGAAATACCCTATCCTTTCTTTAAATTGAGTAACATACTAACAATAAGCTAAATAAACAGAGTATTCCTTAGGGAAATTGAAATTATGAGTAAAAAACATGAGAATCACAGAAATATTAAACCACATTGAGTTCGGTTTTGATAGGCATTTTCAAGCATTTGGTTAACAGTTGTATTAATAGAGAAAGAAATTTAAAGAATAAAACAATGGAATAAACAGAACATGAAGACAAAAGGTGTTGGATCATAGTGGCTTTGAGTTGTCATTTTATATTGACTCTACATTTTAAAGCTTACAAGAATTTAGAGCTAAAGTTTCAGTACTTTGCATGACTTACAGTTGGTAGAATTGAATGAAATTAGTGTTCTATTTAATGGAATTATGGAACTTAGCAAATACTCTAAGTCAAGGCTACCATCCATGAAAGTTGTATGCTGTATATTTATCAGAAGAGGGATAGAGATAGAAATAAAGAGATATGAATATATGATGGATATATGCAGACAATAAAGAGATGACAGATGATAGATGGATAGAAACATGATGATTAGATAGATAGATAGATAGATAGATAGATAGATAGATGATAAAGTATCTTCTATTTTCCAGCAGCATCTCCTTTTTGAATCCTTTTCTGAGCTCTTGAGAATGAATGATGCAAAATTTCTATGGAATGCTTTTATAGTCTTCTAATAAATCTGTCATTTCTTTTATGTCCACTTATTTTCATAAAAAATTAAATAATTTCCAGAATTTTAATCAACAAAATTAAATGTCAGGAAGCAGATCTAGCAGCATAATCTTAGTTGGAGAGCACAAGCCCACTCCACCATGTTTGAGGAGCCTGGGTTCAGTTCCTAGCATATGAAGTAAAGTCAATGAATGTAATTTATACACATAAGGACTGGAAAGTAGAACTGTAATCAGCCAATCAAGACAAAAGGAAAGGAGTGAAAGGAAGAATGAGCTTAGAGTCTGTAAGAAAAACAACAGAGGCAAGCTGGAAAGAACCCAGATGTCCCTCAACAGAGGAATGGATACAGAATAGGTGCTACATTTACACAATGGAATATTACTCAGTAATTAAAAACAATGAAAACAAAACAAAAACAAAACAAAACAAACAAACAAAAAAAAACAATGAATTCATGAAATCCTTAGGCAAATGGATAGAAATAGAAAATATCATCTTTTTTTTTCTTTTGATTTTTCGAGACAGGGTTTCTCTGTATAGCCCTGGCTGTCCTGGAACTAACACTTTGTAGACCAGGCTGGCCTCAAACTCAGAAATCTGCCTGCCTCTGCCTCCCGAGTGCTGGAATTAAAGGCATGTGCCACCATGCCCAGCTTAGAAAATATCATCTTAAATGAGGTAACCCAGTCACAAAAGAACACACATGGTATGCACTCACTGATAAGTAGATATTAGCCCAGAAGTTCAGAATACCCAAGATACAATTCATAGACCATATGAAGCTCAAGAAGAAGGAAGACCAAAGTGTAGATACTTCTGTCCTTCTTAGAAGGGAGAACAAAATAACCATGGAAGGAGTTACAGAGACAAAGGGTGGAGCAGAGACTGAAGGAATGACCATCCAGAGACTTCCCCACCTGGAGCTCCATCCCATATACAGTCACCAAACCCAGACACTATTGTGGATTCCAACAAGTGCTTGCTGACAGGAGACTGATATAGTTGTCTCTTGAGAGGCTCTGCCAGTGCCTGGCAAATACAGAGGTGGTTGCTCACAGCCATCCATTGGACTGAGCACAGGGTCCCCAATGAAGGAGCTAGAGAAAGGACCCAAGGAGATGAAGTGGTTTGCAGCCCCATAGGAGGAACAACAATATGAACTAACCTGTAGCCCCAGAGCTCCTAGGGACTAAACTACCAACCAAAGAGTACACATGGTGTGGGACTCATGGCTCCAGCTGCATATGTAGCAGAGGATGGCCTATTTGTTCATCAATGGGAGGAGAGGCCCTTGGTCCTGTGAAGGCTATATTCCCCAGTGTAGGGGTATGTCAGGGCCAGGAAGCACGAGTGGGTGGGTAGGTGAGGACTGGGAGGGGGGGTGGAATGTAAGGTTTTTGGAGGTGGGGGGGGAGACCAGGAAAAGAGATAACATTTGAAATGTAAATAAAGAAAATACCCAATTAAAAATGTAAAAAAAAAAGAAAGAAAGAAAGAAAAGAAAAGAAAAGAAAAGAAAAGAAAAGAAAAGAAACAGGGAAGATAAGCTGCATATCCTAGGAAGCGCCTGTAGGAGAGAGAAGAGGAAGTCATGCCTTTTGAGTAAGTCTCTAATCTGCCTAACATTTGTCAAATAGATTAGCCTTGTTGGCTGGTGAGATTCGAGAGAAACAAAGGCCAATGAATAATTTAGTGAAACATGAAGAGTAGAGTGTCATGAAGACACCTCTTTTTGGCCATCAGAGGCTCAGTGGGTAAAGGAATTGTGACCACATCAGAGGAAGGGACTAAGATCTCACTGACACAGATGGTAGAGAAAAGAACTGACTCCTACAAGTCAGCCTCTGACCTCCACACAGAGCACACAACATGCTGTATTCTCTGCTGTCTTGCTGGCTCTCTTATAAGCACACATGAGTGCATGTAACACACATATGCACACACACACTTTGCCAACCCAATAAATATTTTTAAAAATATGTTGGGGTCCACCACCTGCGGTCCCCCCACAGAACAGACTGGACTGGGTTCCCCGGAAGGCAGACTGGGGCTATAAGGAGACTAGGGTGGGAGAGAAATAATGGATGCCAAGATTGAATCCCTCCATTCAAAGCACCTGATTTTGCTTAGAATTCTTTCTTGGTTTTGAGAAGGAAGACCCCGCCCACAGTGAGTTCTCTGCAGGCGCCTGGAATGTAGCCAGAAGTCTCAAGCACTGTGGAATGTCCCAGCTGGAAGCAGGATCTGGGTGGGGCATTTGGACAGGTAGCAGGATTCTGGAGAAGCAAAGATGTGGTTTAGCACAACAAAAGAAGCCAGCCTTAGCTGGAGATCCAGGGTGCCCTGCCTCAATGGTGGCAGGTCTGAACCAATTCCAGCCTGGAGCCAGCATGGGGGAGGGGACCATAAAAATACATCCGTTTCAGTATGTACATAATTTTAACAGTTACAGAAACTTTAAATCATTTAGGTTTAAGGATAGAACAACTGTTTTCTGCTGTGCACTTGACCTTTGTTTCTTTTCTAGATCCTAGCCTTCCTAGCTTTTCTTTGCAACCACTTCCTCTAAGGTCTGAGTAACATTCACAAATATCCTGTCACCATCTCACTGTTGGATATTATCCCAAATGAATGTGATCTGCTCCCATCTTCCTTGTTCATCTCTACTCCAGCGGAGCTTTAAGATAAAGATAAAATGTAAAACTCAGTGAATTCAAGCCAGGCCCTCTGATTTTGCAAACCATGTTCAGAAATGGGTGCTTAACCCTACCTAGCAGTAACCAAAGCCCAGGCCCAGCTGCAAGCCTTCCTTTACCTCTTCTTCTTGACCTCAGAAATGTAAGGTTAGGCACCAATGCCAAGAAAGGGTATTTGTAATCCCAGTTCTATTTTTTCACTTGCCAAGAGCATCTTTAGTGACAAAGAGAGGCTGACCCACTTTTTAAAGGCTTGAGAATTTTTAAAATTTTAATTGGCAACAGTGAAACCCTACCAGTGCCAACAAAAGTCTTTTCTCTCATCAGGAGATGGAAAGCTCTATCACTTTGAGAAATGCCCAGTGTCGTGGTGGACTCTTAACCAAATGATATGCCTCAAGGCTACTGGGAGAAGAAATTACAGACTGGTTTGTTTTATGTTTATTTAGAAAAGGCCACCGGAAGAATCCATTATTTTCTTTTGAAGTAAAAGCCTAATAATGTTTTAAGGCGATTTTTAACCTTTAGCCAAGAAAGCATCTATTTTGGATATATATTGAAACATACTTCTGTAGATTGTTTCTGGAATATTTCATAAAGAAATGAACATGCATGGACTCTACCAAAAAAAAAAAAAAAAAAAAAAAAGATCCAATACAGTGAGGTTCAGGTGATTTTTTTTCCCATTCTGCAAGGATAATATTGAAATGCCACATAAAATAAATAAAAATATTTCTAAAACCTTATTGGTTATCACTAGATATGTTTGGGATTCTTTTTCTTAAGCATTCAAGATTACGGAGGGTATTTACTAAAAGGATATATAAAGATACCTAAAACCTTGTCTATGACAACATAAATCAGGTTTCTCTTACATATCATCATTTATCAAAAGCTAGAATACATGCTATGTAATTTTCTCACAAACAAAACAGGAAAATTACTAAAAATCCTAGTTGTGTAGATAAGTACAAAAATAAATGTAAAGAAATACAAAAACACTCCAACATTGGGATGGGTAAACTTAAATTATTGAAGATACTAAGACTGCTAACTAAATTCCCTGAAAGGATGCAATACATGCACACGCACACATACACACACACACACACACACACACACACATACACACTTCCCTTCAGTGACTGTCAAGCCCAAGCCCAGTAGCAAATGCTTTCAGATCAGTTTAGAGTATTCATCTCAGTTGTAATATGGACATAAGTAACTGCTATTGATGTAGCTCGATTTTGCAGAAGGCTGAGAAATGGCTTCAATCAGAAGTATACATCCCACTATGCTTTGGTTTAGTGAATAGGTTACAAAATGAGACTTTTTCAAGATCAAAAGGCAGGCAGTTTTGCATCCTATGGCTGTGCTTATATGACAAAGCCTGTCTTGATGCTGGTATGAAATTTCTTACCACTTTAAACAGCAAAAAAAAAAATTTTTTTTTTTTACAGTATTGCTTGGATCTCAAACTTTTGAAAAGGCATGGCAGTTTCTTTTCCTAACCAAGCTGAAGATTTATTGATTTAGAACTGGTGGTTACATTAACAAATTATTACCTCCTGACTGATTCTAATCACCAGGGGATTGCAGTTCTCTTGTCCCAGAATACTCAGGCAATGTTAGTAGCTTCAAGCTCAGCCCACAAAAGCTGACTCCAGGTGTGAAGTGTAAGCCTGTATTCCCTTAGAGCAGAAGAAAACAGTAATTTCCTCACTTTTCTAAGCAGATGTTTTAGTCTAAAAAAAACAAAAACAAAGAAGCAAGGGAAAAAGCCAAACAAAATATACAATTCATCCAGGTGGTTATTTTGGTAGTTAGAAAAATGACAATACAAAAGATATTTGTTGATAATTGTTGATGTATCACAAAAAAATACTATCACACCACTAGGAAGTGGATTTCTTCCAGAAGTTGAGAGATGCCACAGCAAAGGCAGCAAATTACTTCACATTACATTCAAATACCTAATGCTTGCTTCTTGTGAATGTTTTATCTGTTCTGACTTATGGGATGCAGGTTGAAATGCTGGAAAATGAGCTGAGAGGAAGTTGGGTTTGTAAAGTGGCCATCATAACAGCATGCAAGCTGCGTTCATAGTTTATATAGCTACCCAAGATAGCTGGGTACAGAAACATGGATCTAGCACAGAAGGTGCTGAGAACACTGAGTTCACTGCCTAGCCAATTGATGGACAATGGCTGCCATGAAAGAGCCTGCCTAGAAAAATATGACAGGAAGTGATAAAAGGCCTCTGTCTTAGGCACACACAAATAAGACTGTGGAACATTGGGGTAGAGGCTCTATGTCAGCACCAGTTCAGCATCTCCATCTTCAATAAGTTGTGTAAATATTCTTTTCAGCAATGAGGCCATGATGTCAGTTTGTTGAGAGAAACCTACAACTTTGATAGCCTGGGCTGTTTGGGGACTTCTGTGGGTCCCTTTGGCCAACAATTTAATTAGATGCAAACCAATCCTGGAACTTGAAGTTTCTTTTGGTGTCAACAGATGCCCAGTTAGGACCATGTTTCTCCCATTATTTAGCAATTTCATTAGATTGTTCTCATATACCTATCCATTTTAGGAAATGATAAGATATTAGGTTTCCATACTACTCAAACACCTCTTAATTTTAGCGGTCTGTCCACTTATTTATTCCCACGACTCACGTTTCCTCATCCTTGATTCTCCTTTTTTCCTGTCCCATCCATCCATAACCTCACTGCTCTAATTCCCTTTCCCAGTGAGGTTTATCTTTCCCTCTTACTCTAAGCATACCCGCTGTGGTTCTATGGATCATAGCTTGGTTGTCATTGGTGTAATAGCTAATATCCACATAAAAGCAAATGCATACTTTATTAATCTTTTTTAATATAAGGGTGATTTTTTTTTCTAATTTCTTCCAATTACCTCCACATTTTATGATGACTTTTTTTTGGACTGATGGGTAATACTTCATTTTGGAAATTCACCTCATATTTAAACCATTTTTTTCTGCTAGGTTGTTTCTAGTTTCTGACTCTTGTGACTAGAGCATTAATGAACATGGTTGAGCAAGTGTCTCTATGATAGAAAGAGGCATCCTTTGTGTATGTGCTCAATAGTGATATAGCTGGATTAATGTAAATTGATTCCGGTCTTTTTAAGGCACTGCCACATTGTTCTTCCAAGTTGCTGCATGAATTGGAACCATCTCTAGCAACATGTGAATGTTCCTCTTACTCCACATCATCACCAGGATGAGCTATCACATTTTTTGTTGATCTTAGCCATTCTGACAGGTATAAGTTCACAGTAGTATTAATATATTAAAAATGCCCATTCTACCAAAATCAATCTACAGATTTAATATTCTCCTTTGCCAAAATTCTCACAAAATTCTTCACATATCTTAAAAGGCTAATTTTCACTGTCATATGAAAGCATGTATACATACATACACACATGCACACACATGCACATGTACAAACACACATACACACATGCTCACATGCACACACTCATATACTTGAACACACACGCACATGCAAACATGTATATACACACATGAACACACACACATGCAGAAACACATACACACGTACATAAACACACATACACACACACTCGACCATACATACAAACACACACATGCACACACACATACACACACACACACACACACACACACACACACTAGCTAAAATAGTTCTGAACCATAAAAGCACTGCTGGAGGTATCAACAACCCTATTACAAGATGTACTGAAGAGCAATACGATAATGAAACAAAATGAACACACTGATCAGTGAAGCTGAATTGAAGACCCAAAGATAAATCCACACAGCTATTGACACCTGTTTTTGACAAAGAGGCCAGGGAAAAAAGAAAGCATCTTCAAGAAATGGTGCTGGTCAGACCAGCTGCATTTAGACCCAAACTTATCACCCTGCATAAAATTGGACTCCAAAAGGATCAAAGACCTCATCTTAAAACCAGACACACTGAACCTGGTAGAAGAGAAGTTAGGAAATATCCTTGAACTCATTGGCAAAGGAGAATGCTGCACTAGTGCAGGTACTAAGATCCACAATGAAGAAATGAAACCACATGAAACTGAGAGGGTTTGTTAAGTCAAACAACACTATCATTTGGACAAAGTAGCAGCCTACAGAATGGGAAAAAAAATTTGCCAAGTACACATACAATAGAAGGCTGATATCCAAAATTTATAAAGAACTCAAGAAATATCAGAATAAACAAGCCCAGCTAATGATTTACAGCTCTAAACTGGGGAATTCCAATAGAAGAAATTCAAGTAGCTGAAAAGACTTAAATGTTTAACATCTTTAGGCATCACGGAGAGGCATGCAAATAAAAACTACTTAGAACTTTCATCTTACAACTTACTTCTTCCATATGCTGAACTTAATGATGCACTCTCAGTCTTTCTTTCCAGCCATAGCTATTCTCTGTGAGCTGTGGTCCTAGAAAATTTTTAAGGAAGCTAACGGACAAAAAACCAATGTCTTCTGATATGTGCAATGCTTATGACACACATAGATTCTACTAAGGAGTGACCACCAAATTTTCTACAGGGAGAAGAGGATGTAGGACCACTCTAGTAGGATTTGCCTGGACATCATGAGGGTTTTAGCTTAAGATTGCTATGTCCAAGAAAATACATATTTTCAATTTTAAAAGTATAAAGTTTAAGTAAGAATAACTTAATTACAGAGTGACCTTAGAAAAGGCAATATTTCAGAAAAGCCATTATCGTAGTTTCAAAAATAAAGCTACCCTTGTTTAGCTTGTGCTTTAAAATGAGGTTCATTGGAATAAAACAAAGCAAACAAAAATCATCAATAGGTATATATGGTGAGAATGTGACAGAATTCAGAAGAACAAGTTCAAGAAATCTAGTCCTGGAATCAAGAACAGAAAAGTAGTGTGATGTTCAAATCCCCAATACTGTCAAAAGAAATTTTTTTCTAAATCTTATCATAATAATAAATTTATAAACAGGTGTTATCTATTTATTTGAGAAGTTTATCATACCATATTTACAGTAGGAAGAGGATTAATACTTTTAGACTTTGGTAGTTAGTTTAGTTTAAATTGAAAAAAAATATTATCTTTAAGGTATCGTTAAGGTTATGAAGACTCAGAATCTGTAAGTTTTATCTTTGAAAGCATTTTTTTCAATTTATTTATTTTTATTCTTTAATCCATTTTACAGTCCAGACTTCATCCCCCTACCAGTCTGCGCCCAACCACTCCCCATCCCATACTTTCAACCCCTTCCAATTGTCTCCAAGAGGATGTCCCCAGATCCCCAGATCCCCAGATCCCCAGATCCCCAGATCCCCAGATCCCGAGTGGTACTGGTTGTTGTGATTGCACTCTTTGACTTTCCATGAAAAAGGTAATTTAGAATAATAAACATTGACCAACATATGCATCCATCATTTATTTTGTATACTAAGAATTCTCCTAGGTTTTTGTCCCATCTACTGTGAGAATGAGGACCATTCTCAGCCATCAGACAGTTGACATTACAGAAAATGTTGCTATCACTCGGAAGGGGGATGCAGTCATTGTGAATAGCCCCAGGGTAGCTCTGCATGTAGATTTTAACCACATCAATGTAGAGTAGAGGTTCCTTGGATAGAAAAAGAAAAAGCTCTGGGTTGACAAATAGTGGGGTAACAGAAAGGAACTGGCCATTGTCAAAGCCATCTGTGGTCATGTTCAGAGCATGACCAAGGGTGTCACACTGGGCTTCCATTACAAGACAAGCTCTGTGTATGCTCATTTCCCCATCAATGTCCTTATTCAGGAGAATGGGTCTTTGGTGGAAATCTAAAATTTCTTGGGGAAAAAATCCATCCACAGGGTCAGATAAGAATAGGTGTTGCTTGTTCTTTCTCTCAAGCCCAGAAGGATGAATTAATCTTTGGAGAAAATGCCATTGAACTTACTTCAACTTCAAAGGCTCTGATTCAGCAAGCCACAACAGATAAGAAGGATATCAGGAAGCTTTTGAATGGTATCTATGTATCTAAAAAGGGAAAGTGCAAAGTTACCTACTCCAGATACAAGATGCTGGTTACAAGTACAATTTGGAGTGACTTTGTGGACAGTAAAAGACTTGTGTGTGTATATATATATATATATATATATATATATATATATATATATACATATACATATATATATTATATATGTATATACTCCTTGAAAAGAATTTATAGCAATTCACATTTTGAGACATATATTTTGCAGACCGGATTAGCCTTGAACTGATTAAGATGTAGACAAAGATATCTTTGGAATCCTTATTTGTCTTCTCTGCTTGTCAAGTATATGGAATTAGAAAATCTCATTGTGTGTGTGTGTGTGTGTGTGTGTGTGTGTGTGTGTGTAGCACATCTATCTATCTATCTATCTATCTATCTATCTATCTATCTATCTATCTGTGTGTGCATGTGTGTATAAGGTAAACATGTGTCAGAGGACATGGTGGAGGATAAGAGACAACTCTCAGGCATTTCCTTATACTCACCTTGTTTCTAATTCTTTAACTATCTTGTTACTTTCTCAAGGTGCACATAATGCATCTCACATTAGAAGAACATTAGGCAGTATAGACATAGCTAATGCCATGACTACAAAATTATGTCTACATAGGATGTGTCATATCAATGATTTTCCTTGGATTTGCCCTTGTCATAGTCAAGGCCTATTCTTCCTAATGAAGACGGCTAAAATTGTTTCTGGGAAAATAAATTACTATAAAAATTTATTACAGTTATAATTATCTTATCATAACAATTCATAAGCCATTAATTTGTCCAAAGTAATCTCCAATCACTCTGAGGTTAATTCTTCCACCATACCACAGGGAAAAATCAATAGAGAAATTGATTTATAACTGTAAATATTCTAACATTACAAAGGCTGATTGAAATTAGAATAACAGAAGAAAAATGACTAGTTTTTATTAAAAAATGAATATTGTATAATTACAAATGGATTGTTTTACTTAATTTTGGATCTGGACAAAGTTAAAAATTCAGAAGTTGATGTTCTCTGAATATGTATAGTGATGCACAGGAAGATTTTACTAATATAAATTACAATGGCAATTTATGTGTAAAAGGAATGGGTTGATTATATAAGATAGATAAATAGATAATGTAGACTTCTCAAAATCCCTAGTAACAGTATATGCCATATAAAACAATGAATGAATATTTAGAACAGTTCTTAGTCACAATAATTAAGTGTACTATAGCCATAGCATAAAATAAATGTAATTCTAATTTTAGGTAAAATTAAAATGAGGATAAAATATCAGGACAGTCTGTGAATTTTCACTATACATACTGTTTTATTGAGAGATTTAACCCCTGCATTCCTTTAAGGGAGAGCATTTACATATAAATGTACACACTTTATATGCCAAAAGAAACAAAATAGATGCCATGTGTATTACCTTAGAAAAATTTTAGGATAAAGATAGCAAAAGTAGATTACAAAACAACAAAATAACAACAAAACAAAAAACAAAAAACAAAAAAGAAAATAAAAAAGGAAAAAGGATTTCCTTTAGTTAAGGCAATAAAGTAATGCATATTCTTTTACTGTATTGTTATTGCTAAACACATTAAGGGAGGAAGATGTGTTTTGATCCATGTGAGTGATTCTGCTCACATACCATTGTGCAACCTACAGATCACACAGAAGATGAACAGCCTCTTAGCGTTGGTTTCAGCCTTATCAAGCAAGATGAATTCCCATGTGAAAACAAAGCTGGTCACTTAGTTTTGTTCGGTCATAAGTTAGGCAACTTTAAAGAGCATTTCAAACATGTAAAGTAAAAGGTAGTAGAATAATAGTACCATAATATTCTTCTTACATGAAATATTTGTGAATGCCATTGTGCTTTCTGGAGATACTGGCTGGCTCTCAAACTGATAGTGAATATATATTTAATATTTATGGAATGTATTTTAAATAAATTATAGATATCTAAGCTTTTGCTTTGTAGGACATTCTCCACTTTCAAATCAATAGGGAAAATTATTAATAAAAGAAGTAAGTGCTGAGTGCTTACCATTTACCAGGCATTTTTTTCAGGATATCAATATAATAATACTTGTATTCATCATTTTTCAAGCAAAACATTAAGAATTGCTTAAAGTACTCCATACCAAATATAATCTGCAACTTTTATTTCTCCTTTGATAATTGCATTTTAGGTGAAATCCTCGATAACGAGATCTAGAAATCTGTTATGTCATTCACTCCACCTGATACCTTTCACCACATCTAGTCTCCTGTATTTAGAAGTCCTGTTTTGCTCAGGTAGATGAGTCCTTGCCTGGCAGTAGTTAGATAAAGGCAGGCACATTTTCTTGCTAAACAGGATATGTGCTTATCTTCCTGCCTACATTTTTTCATGAATTTCATATTTGCCAAATTACAGTATACATATGAATCCTCATCTTTATACTAGAGCCCTTAAAATGTTACTTTACCAAGTTGCCTAATTCTTAGCCAGTGGAGCACACAAATCTGAGTAAAGAGATGGGTCCTAACAGAGAACGGAATATTGCCTGTGGAGTGAGAAGTCCTGAACTCTAGGAAACTAGTGGATACTGAAATATTAGCCAGTCTATTATTCCCCTAGTGTTGCAGTTGCTAATAGCTTTAACAAACTAAGATCAGAAAAATACAATTTGTCTTTGAAGGTAATTGCTTCTAACCACTCATGGTAATAACTTTCCTTCTAAATGGAGTATACCAACTTTATAAAATGTCACAAATGTAAAATTAGAATATCATATTATATGCATCCATAGTGACCGAATGGAAGATGGAAGATAAATGTTTCCAGTGGCTGGTTAAGTTGGAGACACATATTGAAAGGCAGTGTTCATAGATTGTAGAAAATGACCTGCATTTGAGTGAAACTAAAATGGAGATCAAGTGGGAAAGTGGCTTATGTTGTTCCTAGACCTCTAGAGTAAGGCATGCATACTTTGCTATCAGTGGTTGATTTTTTTTTTTTTAATGCTGAAAACTAAGCACAGAAGCTAATGACTTTATTCAGTGCGTAAAGGTATTTGTGGCCAGACCTGATGACCTGGGTTTGACCCACATAGCCCACATGCTAAAATGTGAAAACTGGTACACAAATCAAGTTGTCCTCAAAACTATAAATGTGCTCGCTCTCTCTCTCTCTCTCTCTCTCTCTCTCACACACACACACACACACACACACACACACACAGAAAGGTCAATAGACATGGTTGATTTTAAGTTTAAGCTAGAATATAAATTAGATATCTAAAGCAATTGAAGACTATAGGGAATTTATACATTATAGAAATAACTAGAGTTTCAAAATATGATTCATTTATATTTATGTTTTTGTCTTCTGATTCTTAGAAAAATCTTCATATGGGTCTTCATTACATACACTTTAAACATGAGGTACAGTTAATGAAAAGATTCATAATTATAAAGGCCACATTTACTTAAATCCAAGTATATCTGTTAAAGAGAATTACAATTATCATCAAATACCATGGTTATTAAGGTTAATGTACAAAGATACAATCATAAGAGCATTTTTAAAAGAATTCAGAGTAGAAAAATGGAAGTGACATTCTGGATGTTTTTCCCTTCTTAGAATGACAAATGGTGACCTTTGAAATCTGCATCAAATTTTAATGTAATAATTGATTTAACTAGGTAGTTAAGCATATCTCATAAATGTCTGTGACATCCAGAAAATCAACAAGGTCAAACATTTTCTTCTTGAGGACCAGTGAGATGGCTTAGTGGGTAAAGATGCTTACACTAAGACCTACACAGTGAGAGGACTGAACAAATTTCTTGAAGGCTGTTCATTGTCCTCTGACCTCCACAGATGTGAATAGTAGAAGTGTGTCCAAACATGTAAACATGAAAGGGAGGGAGGGAGGGAGGGAGGGA
>LR752387.1:0-14717 GCA_902729485.2 Mus minutoides
ATCAACATGTGTATATGACACACAAGCAGGATTTCACTATATTTTCTCTCAGAATTATTTTCCCAGGTAAGCATTAGCATAGAATATTGAACTACTGAAGAGTTAAAATGTTCTTCATAGTTAATAGCCTGGATACCTGTGGGCAAGTCAGAGATACCTTCCACCTTCCAGTCAACTACCTGGTGCAAAGGACATCTCACCTCATGGCCAAGTCAAGCCCCACTGCATATCTTTGGATAGTAGAAGAGCTAAGAGTACTTACTGAATTTTCAAATGGTTGAGGAAAATTAAAGCGTGGCTCATGGTGATATGTAAAACTTGAATGCTACTCAAATTACAGCATGCATAAGTTTTACTGGGACACAGCTCTGGCTATTTGCAGGTGTAGCCATCATGAGAATATAGACCAGGGGAAAAATCTCTTTAACTAGTATTGTATTGTAAAAATAAGTATTTACTTATAAGTATTGTATAAATAAGAAAATGAGTTGGGCATAAAATCATCACTATAAGTGTCAAGTAAAACTCAGAGCTATTTTATTTTACTGTAGAAATATATCCTGAAGAATTATTTACATGAAGAAGAGAAACATATATTACCATATACTGAAGTTCAATGGTTAACAGTAAGGGTAAAAATTAGATGATTTGGGAGCCAAACAGTGAAGAGCCCTTGCTGCTGCTCCTCTGCACTTCTCAGGTTTTATTCCCAGGACAGCTGTGACAGCTAACACCTGTATTTAACTCTAATTTAAGGAGATCTAATACCATTTTCTGGCCTGTCAAATAGCATAAGTACAACAATGTACAGGCATACGTGCAGGCAAAAGACCCATGTACACAGAATAGAATATAAAATAATAAAACATTTATAAGGAGAATTTTATTGTAAAACTAACCTGGTTTCACCCCATTTTCCATCTTTTCCAAAGACTGGAAAACTTTTTTATGTTTCTATTTTTCACTCTATATCTCCCATAGAAGCACAGATTTCATAATCTCTGTAAAATTTAGAAGTTCTGAAAAAAAAAAAATAAAGACACAGAAATTGAAAATGGTGCGCTATATGAGTTGAAGATGAGGCACTGGAAGCCGTGATCATGACTCTCAATAAACTCAATCGTAGTGACAGTCTGCAGCTGTCCCGCTAAAATAAAATACTAACCTTGATGTGTTCTTTTCTTCCCTTTAACACTGCATAACCCCCTGTGTAGGTGCTCTGTCCACAACACTTCTTTACAAAAGCCCCCAGACCAAAATTACAGGCAGATCAAAATCTTATCGAGGTGACTGAATTTCTTTAAATACCATTTAACAACAGATAACCACAACTCCTGCTTTAATCAATGGAAGACAAAAGCAAAGACTGAAGGAAGAAGGCACTGACAGAACATCAGCTAAATTATTTATTTTTAAATTATAAGTGCCTTATTTGGTATTTGCAATTTTATGCTTATTAGAAAGAGCGGGGAGATAATTCATGATTGATTTTTGTTTGTTTGTTTGTTTTTCGAGACAGGGTTTTTCTGTATAGCCCTGGCTGTCCTGGAACTCACTTTGTAGACCAGGCTGGCCTCGAACTCAGAAATCTGCCTGCTTCTGCCTGCCAAGTGCTGGGATTAAAGGCGTGCACCACCACACCCAGATTCATGGTTGATTTTTAAACTTCTGTCATGAATTCAGGAATAAATGAAGCAATTCTTATTGCAAATTCTGAACAAAACTAAAGACAGAATATTTATGCATAGTCGTAAAAGTACTGCAGAAAGTGGGATAACTGATGAATTTCCATTTCTACGACTAGTCATAGAAGATACAAAACTAGAACCCCGTATTCTTAAGGTACTCCTCCCCTGTGCTCCTCAGCTCTAGAAGCCTTATAATAAAAGCACTCCTTCCCTGTGCTCCTTCGCTCTAGGAATCTTACTCTGAGTGCACTACTCCCCTGTAAGACTCAGCTCTAGAACCCTTAATCTGAAGGCACTCCTCCCCTGTATTCCTTAACTCTAGAACCTTTACCCTGAAGGCATTCCTCCTCTCTGATCCTTGGCTCTAGAATGCTTACTCTGAAAGTACTGCTCCCTTAATCTAAAAGCACTCCTCTATGATCCTTAGCTCTAGAACCCTAACTCTGAAGGCACTCTCCCCCTGTGCTCCTTAGCTCCAGAACCCTTAAATCAAAAGTCACCCTCCCTTGTGCTCCTTGGCACTAGAACCCCTAAACGAAAGAGCATCCTTTCTCCTATGCTTCTTAGTTCTAGTAGCCCTTTACTCACAAAGACATCTTCCCTAGTTCTGAACTCCACAGCTCCTCTACTCTTGATTGCTGGAACTCTAACTTCCTACTTTGTCTTTTATGATTTTCCATAAACAACACCACATTTTACCTTGGACTCATGGCACAAAATGTTTTTCATACATTTCCTTGATTGGGATTTTTTTTCCTCCAGTTTTCTAGGAATACCTTTTTTTATAAAGCAAAAATAAAAATGCAAATTTCTCCAAATTTTGCCAGAACAGGAAGCCAATTAAAATTAAAATGACAATATTTCCAAAGTTGAATTAGAGCTTCTAAACTACTTTATAGAAACATAATATTATCTTGTTGTGAAATATAAACAACATAAATATACTATCTTATACATTTAAGTGTATTTGGTGTTGTGCAGACATCCTTATCATCTAGTTCTAGAAGTTTTTCCTTTTTACCAACTTAAATTTTACTCACAAAGCATTAATCTTATGTTTGTCCATCATTCTGGAACCCACCATTCTACTTTTTTTTCTCTATTCACCTCAGGATTATAAGTACCACATATAAGAAAAACAATAGCTGTACTTCTGTGACTGGTTTATTCTATTTAGCATATTGTCTTCAAAGTTTATCTATGGTGGACAAAGTGTCAACTTCATTCTTTTTAGACATTGTGTTATGGTGAATACACACACCACTTTAAGTCTCTGTATAATATTGACTTTGTTTTGTTTAAAAAAAAAGTAAAATGAATTAGAGTGAAATGGAAATTTGAATATTCTAGTAGCTTTAAAAGTAAATAATTGCATTTTTGTATATAAAGAAACATACAAAAAAGACCTATCATTTCCAGGTCTGGGAATGTAAATTTCAACATATTTTGCCCAGAGATTTTAAGTAATGGGTGGCATTAGCTGTTTGGTGTTGACAGTGAGCTAAAAATTCTGTGTAATAAAGTTAGAAATGAAACCTTCCTTAAGAGCTCTTCAAAGCTTCACAAAACATTTCTCATCCACTCTTTTATAAACAGACATTTGTGTTGTTTTACCATTTAGCATTTCTAAAGGGTGGGCACTAAAACATTCTGAATATAGGCAGATGCAGAATAATTTTTATTCCAGACTTGTGGTGATTTATTCCAGATTTGTCAATTTATGTAAATTACAAGCAAATGTCTTCACATCTTTACAATTTGGTACTTTGTTACTGTTCTTATTTTATCTTTTTATTCTTTATCCATTGAAAATTTTCTAAGGTCACTCTGCAGGATGATTATGGAACTAGGAATGAGTCACATACTCAGGTAACTTCTTGTGAACCATCCCTAATGAATAAAGGAGCCAATCACTGGGCGAGTAGGCAGGACTACCTGCTTGGATGGGGAAGAGATAGGCAGGAGAGAGATAGGGGATTTTGGACGGGGTTAGCAAGAGGGCAAGATAGAGCTGCTAGAGTCTCTGGGTTGATATTGGCAAATCTGCTTCGATCTGCCACCGGAGGATTTTGATTTAATGTGGCTTACAAGATTAGGATTCTAGTTGATGCACCCAGCAACTGAGTTACCATTGATTCTGAACTAAATGTGTGTGGTGTTTTCCTTCATGCTGCTTAGACTGAGTTCAGAGAAAAAGGTACAGTGGCAAAGCATGGTTTGCCAGTTGTACACCACAAAAAGCCACGGGAGTTTTTAAACATGGGGCTGGCATGGTAGCAACCAGCCATTGGGAAATTAGCAACTGGGTGGAGAGATTTCTGAGCTCTGAGTCACAGAGTCCCCACAGGATAAGAACAGGCTGAGCATTGCTCTACGAGCAACATCCCCCAGTCCTCCCTACCCCCGTGCCATGCTGGCAATAGCAAGGGTTTTTGTTGTTATTTTTGTTGTTATTTTTGTTGTTATTTTTGTTGTTCTTATTGTTTTAGATACTTTCTTTATTTACATTTCAAATGCTATCCTGAAAGTTCCCTATACACTCCCTGACCCCTGCTCCCCCACCCGCCCACTCCCACTTCTTAGCCATGGCATTCCTCTGTACTGGGGCATATAAAGTTTGTAAGACCAAAGGGCCTCTCTTCCCAATGATGGCCCACTAGGCCATCTTCTGCTACATATGCAGCTAGAGACATGAGCTCTGGGGGTACTGGTTAGCTCATATTGTTGTTCCACCTAAAGGATTGTAGACCCCTTCAGCTTCTTGGGTAATTTCTCTAGCTCCTCCATTGGGAGCCCTGTGTTCCATCCTATAGATGACAATGAGCATTCCCTCTGTATTTGCCAGGCACTGGCATAGCCACACTCAAGATAGTTATATCAGGGTCCTTTCAGCAAAAACTTGCTGGCATATGCAATAGTGTCTGGGTTTGGTGGCTGATTATGGGATGGATCTCCAGATGGGGTAGTCTCTGGATGGTCCATCCTTTTGTCTTAGCTTGAATCATTGTCTCTGTAATGCCTTTCATGGGTGTTTTGTTCTCTGTTCTAAGATGGAATGAAGTATCCATACATTGGTCTTCATTCTTCTTGATATTATTGTGTTTTGCAAATTGTATCTTGGGTATTCTAATTTTCTGGGTGATATCCACTTATCAGTGAGTGCATGTCAAGTGAATTCTTTTGTGATTGGGTTAACTCTCTAAGGATAATATCATCCAGATATATCCATTTGCCCAAAAATTTTATAAATTCATTGTTTTTTAATAGCTGAGTAGTACTCCATTGTGTAAATGAACCACATTTTCTCTATCCATTCCTCTGTTGAGGGACATCTTGGTTCTTTCCAGCTTCTGGTTATTATATGTAAGGCTGCTATGAACATAGTGGAGCATGTGTTCTTATTAAAGTTGGAACCATTGCTGGGTATATGCCCAGTAGAGGTATTGTTGGATCTTCCAGTAGTACTATGTCCAATTTTCTGAGGATTCTCCAGATTGATTTCCAGAGTGGTTATACCAGCTTGCAATCCCACCAGCAATGAAGGAGTATTCCTCTTTCTCCACATCCTCGCCAGCATCTCCTGTCACCTGAATTTTTGTTCTTAGCCATTCTAACTGGAGTGAGGTGGAATCTCAAGGTTGTTTTGATTTTCATGTCCCTGATTATTAAGGATGTTGAACATTTTTTTCAGGTGCTTCTCTGCCATTTGGTATTCCTCACTTGAGAATTCTTTGTTTAGCTCTGTTCCCCATTTTTTAATGGTGTCATTTGAATTTCTGGAGTCCAGCTTCTTAAGCTCTTTTTATATATTGGTTACTAATCCCCTATAAGATTTATAATTGGTAAAAATCCTTTCCCAATCTGTTGGTGGCCTTTTTGTCTTATTGACAGTGTCTTTTGCCTTACAGAAGCTTTGCAATTTTATAAGGTCACATTTGTCAATTCTTGATCTTACAGTAAAGCCATTGCTGTTCTGTTTAGGAATTTTTCCCCTGTGCCCATATCTTTGAGGGTTTTCCCCCCTTTCTGCTCTATAAATTTTAGTGTTTCTGGTTTTATGTGGAGTTCTTTGATCCACTTAGATTTGAGCTTTGTACTAGGAGATAAATATGGATCAATTCACATTCTTCTGCATGATAACTGCCAGTTGTGCCAGCACCATTAGTTGAAAATGCTGTCTTTTTCCCACTGGATGGTTTTAGCTCCTTTGTCAAAGATCAAGAGATCATAGGTGTGTGGGTTCATTCCTGGGTCTTCAATTCTATTCCATTGATCTACCTGTCTGTTGCTGTACCAGTACCATGTAGTTTTTATCACAATTGCTCTGTAGTACAGCTTGAGGTAAGGCATGGTGATTCCACCAGAGGTTCTTATATTGTTGAGAATATTTTTGCTATCCTAGTTTTTTTTATTGTTTATTGAATTTGCAAATTGCCCTTTCTAACTCAGTGAAGAATTGAGTTGGAATTTTGATGGGGATTGCATTGAATATGTAGATTGCTTTTGGCAGGATAGCCATTTTGACTATATTAATCCTGCCAATCCATGAGCATGGGAGATCTTTCCATCTTCTGAGATCTTCTTCAATTTCTATCTTCAGAGACTTGAAGTTCTTATCATACAGATCTTTCACTTCCTTAGTTAGATTCACACCAAGGTATTTTATATTGTTTGTGACTATTGTGAAGGGTGTTGTTTCCCTAATTTCTTTCTCTGCCTGTTTTTCCTTTGTGTAGAGAAAGGCCATTGATTTGTTTGAGTTAATTTTATATCCAGCTACTGTACTGAAGCTGTTTATCAGGTTTAGGAGTTTTCTGGTGGAATTTTTAGGGTCACTTATATATACTTTCATATCATATGCAAATAGTGATATTTACTTTGTCCTTTCCAATTTGAATCTCCTTTATCTCCTTTTCTTGTAGAATTGTGCTGGCTAGGAATTCAAGTACTATATTGAATAGGTAGGGAGAAAGTAGGCAGCTTTGTCTAGTCCCCAATTTTAGTGGAATTGCTTCTAGTTTCTCTCCATTTAGTTTGAGGTTGGCTACTGGTTTGGTGTAGATTGCTTTTATTATGTTTAGGTATAGGCCTTGAATTCCTGATCTTTCTAAGACTTTTATCATGAATGGGTGTTGGATTTTGTCAAATGATTTCCTACCATCTAAGGAGATGATCATGTGGTTTTTGTCTTTGAGTTTGTTTATATAGTGGATTACTTGACGGATTTCCTTATATTAAACCATCCCTGCATCACTGGGATGAAGCCTACTTGGTCATGATGGATGATCGTTTTGATGTGTTCTTGGATTCAGTTTCCAAGGATTTTATTGAGTATTTTTGCATTGCTATTTATGAGGGAAAGTGGTCTGAAGTTCTCTTTGTTGAATCTTTGTGTGATTTATGTATCAGAGTAATTGTGGCTTCATAAGATGAATTGGGTAGAGTACCTTCTGTTTCTCTTTTGTGAAGTAGCTTGAGGTTGAGTTGGAATTAGGTCTTCTTTGAAGGTCTGATAGAACTCTGCATTAAACCCATCTGGTCCTGGGCTTTTTTTGGTTGGGAGACTATTGATGACTTCTTCTATTTCTTTGGAGGAATTGGACTGTTTAGATTGTTAATCTGATCCTGATTTAACTTTGGTACCTGATATCTGTCTAGGAAGTTGTCCATTTAATCCAGGATTTCCAGTTTTGTTGAGTATAACTTTTTGTAGTAGGATCTGATGGTGTTTTGGATTTCCTCAGGTTCTGTTGTTATGTCTCCTTTTTCATTTCTGATTTTGTTAATTAGAATACTGTCCCTATGCCTTCTAGTTAGTCTGGCTAAGGGTTTATCTACCTTGTTGATTTTCTCAAAGAACCCACTCCTGATTTGGTTGATTCTTTAAATAGTTCTTTTTGTTTCCACTTGGTTGATTTCACCCCTGAGTTTGATTATTTCCTGCCATCTACTCCTCTTGGGTGAATATGCTTCCTTTCATTCTAGAGCTTCTAGGTGTGCTGTAAGGCTGCTAGTGTATGATCTCTCTAGTTTCTTTTTGGAGGCACTCAGGGCTATCAGTTTTCCTCTTAGGAATGCCTTCATTGTGTTCTCTAAGTTTGGTTATGTTGTAGATTCATTTTCATTAAACTCTAAAAAGTCTTTCTTTATTTTTCCCTTGACTAAAGTATCATTGAGTATAGTGTTGTTCAGTTTCCACGTGAATGCTGGCTTTCTATTATCAATGCTATTATTGAAGATCAGCCTTAATATGTGGTGATCTGATAGGATGCATGGGATAATTCCAATATTTTTGTATCTGTTGAGGCCTATTTTTTGACTGATTATATGGTCAATTTTGGAGGAGGTACCATGTGGTGCTGAGAAGAATGTATATCTTTTTGTTTTAGGATAAATTTTCTGTAGATATCTATTAAATCCATTTGTTTCATAACTTCTGCTAGTGTCCATGCATCTGTTTAGTTCCTGTTTCCAGGATCTGTCCATTGGTGAGAGTGGGGTGTTGAAGTCTCCCACTATTATTGTGTCATGTGCAATGTATGTTTTGAGCTTTACTAAAATTTCTTTAATAAATGTGGCTGCTCTTGCATTTGGAGCATAGATATTCAGAATTGAGAGTTCATCTTGGTATATTTGACCTTTGATGGGCATGAAGTGCCCCTACTTGTCTTTTTTGATAACTTTGGGTTGAAAGTCAATTTTATTCGATATTAGAATGGCTACTCCTGCTTGTTTCTTGGGACCATTTGCTTGGAAAATTGTGTTCCAGCCTTTCACTCTAAGGTAGTGTCTGTCTTTTTCCCTGAGGTGGGTTTCCAGTAAGCAGCAAAATGTTGGGTCCTGTTTGTTGTGCCAGTTTATTAGTCTATGTCTTTTTATTGGGGAGTTAAGTCCATTGATGTTAAAAGAAATTGAACATAAGTAATTGTTGCTTCCTGTTATTTTTGTTGTTAAAGTTGGGATTCATTTCTTGTGGCTGTCTTCTTTTAAGTTTGTTGAAGAATTACTTTCTTGCTTTTTTTAGGGTGTAGTTTCCGTCCTTGTGTTGTTGTTTTGCAGTTATTATCCTTTGAAGGGCTGGATTGGTGGAAAGGTATTGTGCGAACTTGGTTTTGTCATGGAATATTTTGGTTTCTCCATCTATGCTAATTGAGAGTTTTTCTGGGTATAGTAGCCTCGCTGGCATTTGTATTCTCTTAGTGTCTGTATAACATCTATCCAGGATCTTCTGGCTTTCATAGTCTCTAGTAAGAAGTCTTGTGTAATTCTAATAGGCCTGCCTTTATATGTTACTTGACCTTTTTCCCTTACTGCTTTTAATATTCTGTATTCATTTAGTGATTTGTTGTTCTGATTATTATGTGTCTGGAGGAATATCTTTTCTTGTCTAGTCTATTTGGAGTTCTGTAGGCTTCTTGTATCTTCATGGGCATCTCTTTCTTTAGCTTTGGGTAGTTTTCTTCTATAATTTTGTTGAAGATATTTGCTGGCCCTTTAAGTTGATAATCTTTATTCTTATCTATCCCTATTATCCATAGGTTTGGTCTTCTCATTGTGTCCTGGATTTCCTGGATGTTTTGAGTTAGAATCTTTTTGCATTTTGCATTTTCTTTGATTGTTGTGCCCATGTTCTCTATTGAATATTCTGCACCAGAGATTCTCTCTTCCATCTCTTGTATTCTGTTGCTGAGGCTCGCATCTATGTTTTCTGATTTCTTTCCTAGGGTTTCTATCTCTAGAGTTGTCTCAGTTTGAGTTTTCTTTATTGTTTCTATGACCCTTTTTAGGTCTTGGATAGTTTTCTTTATTTCAGTCACCTGTTTAGAGTGTTTTTCTGTGATTCTTTAAAGACTTCTATCTCTTTAGTGCTGTTTTCCTGTATTTCTTTAAATGAGTTATTGAAGTCCTTCTTCAGGTCCTCCACCAGCAACATGAAATATGATTTTGAATCCAAATCTTGCTTTTTGGGTGTGTTGGGGTATAATGGACTGGCTGAGGTGGGAGTCCTGGGTTCTGATGTTGGTGAGCAGTCTTGGTTTCTGTTGGTAAGATTCTTATGTTTGCCTTTTGCCATTTGGTAATCCCTTGAGTTAGTTGTTATAGTTGACTCTGGTGGGAGCCTCTTCCTCCTGTGATTCTGTTAGCCTCTGTCAGCTACCTGGGAGTCCAGCTCTCTTCTGAGTCTCAGTGGTCAGAGTATTCTCTTCAGGCAAGGTCTCCTCTTGCAGGGAAGATGCACAGAGGTCTGGAGTTCAGACTTGCCTCCTGGTTGAAGATGAAGGCCTGAAACAAGGCCTGTCCCAGAGGATGGGTTGCCTCCGCAGTCTGAGCCTACTCTGGGGGTCTCAGCCCTCCTGGGCGGCCACCTCTCCTCTGGCAGGGAAGGTGCCCAGATGTCTGCTGCCTGAAATAGGGGTCTGTCCCAGAAGCTCTGTTGCTTCTGCACTCTGCTTGCGCACCCTCTGCAGTCCTCAAGCTGATCTGCGCAAACTGGTCTCAGAGGGACCAGAGAGACAAGATCAGCAAGGGTTCTTTTTTAATATTTCCCACATCACCCAGGCACAACTCACAGTGCACACGCATGAGCTTGTGTTACAAATCTGTTCAGTGTAAGAAGCATGGAGTTCATATTGTATATTCAACTTGTTAAAAAAGTACATTAAAATACATCTTAACCTCGTTCATAACTCTGTGACTTAAATAAGATTAAGATTCTTAAAATCCATCCCATTATAGTTCATTTTTCTGTTGATAAGTCTCAGCTCTTTTTTGAACTGAAATCCAGAAGCTATCATTTCCTTCACTAAATTCATGGAGTGACACTGAACTGGCCCATCAATCCTTCACTCACCTGACCACAAGGTGAGAAAGCTCTGTTTCTCTCTGGAGGACCTGACACTTCCTAGCCCTCTCTCTTTTGCAAGTATAATGGTCTTTAGGTCTCATAAGATTAGAATTTCTGATTATGTCAAAATTTGCAGAGCAGCATCCACACAATTCACTAACTTCTTTTAATGTCATAATGGACTCGGCTTAAAAAAGGGGAGGGGGGTGTCATTCTGAAAAGGCAATGCTACATGCTTTTAATAGTGACAACATATTATTCCTTTTCTTTTTTTTGCATTGAATTTTTTATTAGATATTTTCTTTATTTACATATCAAATGCTATCCTGAATGTTCCCTATACCCTCCCCCCGCCCTGCTCCCCTACCCACCCACTCCTACTTCCTGGCCCTGGCATTCCCCTGTACTGGGGAATATAAAGTTTGTAAGACCAAGGGGCCTCTCTTCCCAAGGATGGCCAACTAGGCCATCTTCTGTTACATATGCATCTAGAGACACAAGCTCTGAGGGTACTGTTTAGGTCATATTATTCCTTTTCTCTAACCAACTCTAGTAATATAGAAAAAGGCATTTTAGCCTCAGGAAATTAGCCATACTGTGGAACTTTTTGCGCTGAAGTCTGAAAGACACTGAAAAGCTCTCCAAGGGATATTCTCCTGGTACCTTGGCACTAAGATGCAAAATATTGATGTAATTCAAAACTTGCATACTGAGTAAAATACATTATTTTCTATAGGAAATAATGCCTGAAGAAAGGTAAGTTATTTGTTTCCAGCTATTAGAAAAAACTATTGCTTAAGTCTTGAGAACCTAAATACACATTCCACAAACGGGGCTGATAACAGCAAATTTGGGGTAAGATTTTACCTCCCCAAATATGCTATAATGGTTTTTGTTGTTGCTGTTTGTAATTATAATTAATTTTCATTGGTTTTGTATGTCTTGCTTGCTGCTGAGTTATAATCTTATTTAAGTATTGTTTCTTAGTACATATGGCCATTTGATTATAAGATGCCTTTATTTCAAAAAGCACATTTATAATTATTTAAGTCAGTCTTAAATATTTAATACGATGACCCAAGTTGACTTAATATGTATACAGAAATATTTTATCTTAATCTTTAATTTATTTCTAAACAAATATAATAACATGAAAACAATTTTCTAGATTTGTAAGCAATTGAGTTGTTTTATAATTGTTTTCCATTTCTTCCCTGAGAAATTACTGAAGTTAATTTATTTTGCACAAAAGGTATTTTCCTTATCCTTGATATTTTAGAACTAATTGACTTTTTAATCAACTGCTGAAATTTTAAAAATATTTTTGGAGGAGAATTCTGAATTCTCCTAATCAGAATGTCTGTGGTACAGAGTGACAGGGTGAGAAAAAAAAAAAGAAAAGAAAAGAAAAGAAAACTACATTTCCAAGTTACCAGGGTGTGATCAAAATTGAGCACTGTCCTCATGGACTGGCCATTATTTTAGCCCCACATGCTTCAAATCAAGTAATTAGAGGAAAGGCTACAGAATCCATCTGAGGAAGACTGGACTACATAATGAGACCCCATGTTTAAAATATTCTGTATCTCAAAAAAAACCACATCATGTCTTTTGGTGGATATTTCCTAGTGAAATGTGTTCTTTCATAAAGTTAATAAATGCTACAAAAATGATCATCTATACAAGAGAGAGATGAGAGTCACAGGAGGAAGAAGAAGGGTGATTATCCCATGAAACCCTCTTCCTATAGATGAGTGGAAAGAGAGGAGAAGGCACTCCTGTGTATGTCCTGTGTCATGTTGGAGGTGTTTCTCATTTGTCTCATATCAAGTATTCTTCACAGCGATGACAACCAGATTTGAGAGTTAATTGCCACAGGGTCAGTCTCTGAGGACTATGTATATCCCAACCTCCTCAGCAAAACAGTAAAAATCCCTGAGATTGTGTTCTTGTTTTAAAAAATTAGTTAACAGTCTTTTGCTCACATTCTGGCTTCTAAGGTATAAAACATGCTTGGTTTGCAAACTCTGATCCTTAGAGAGCCACTGTGGTTGCCTCCTAGATGACTGGCCACGTTACAGTAATCATCTTCCCAGGGCAGATATAATTAGGGAAAATTAGTTGGTATCTTTATTTTTTGTGTCTTCCCCAGAGTCTCTTTATTCTAAAGATTATTGTTTTTCTCTAGCTTTAATACTTAAAGAATAAATACAATCCTTCTAGGTGAATTAATTAAAAATATCTATAAAGTATTTTAAAAATCAATGTATACATACAAATATATTATGCAGACTAAACAGGTTCTATTTGTGAAATTAGAAATACATATGTGTGTACATGTGTGTGCACATGTGTGAGCAACAATTAAATAAAAGAAAACATGAATTTGAAAGAAAGCAAGGGTGTATGGAATGAGAGGGCTTGGTAGGAGGAAAGAGAAGGTGAAATTATACAAATGTAATCTGAAAAATTTTTAAATAGTTTAAAAGTGACCTCATCCCCTAAAATCTATGATAATTACAGAATACACATTATGAAAATAGTACCATCATTCAGTAAGATTAACATACACATATATGAATCAAACTAAAAACCAGATCTTCCAATTCCATTAAATGAGCTATCCAAAGGTGTGCCTTTAGTTAACAGTAACATGTTGAACATGTTTTCAGTGGTTCAGTATAGATTTTAATAAGCCCATCTTTAATGTGGCTTATGAGACTACAGAATCCCTTTGCCTTTTCTATCTTGTCTCTTGTAATTCCATCAACATATGTTCTAGTTAAAGTAGCCTTTTTTGATCTGTAACTGAACTATTTTGATATGCTGGCTCTGGCTCACGCCCCTCCCCCTAACCCTTCTTGTGTTTGCTAGGTGAAATTCATATTTGGTTCAAGTCAATGTGTGTGTGTGTGTGTGTGTGTGTGTGTGTGTGTGTGTGTGTGTGTGTTTGTGTGTGTGTGTAGCTTCTCCTTGAATTTCTTTATACTAGACTAGCTGTTGTCACTTTTACTCTCTTAAAATACTTCTAGCATAATACTAACTACTCTGAACTTCTATTCTTTTTTGGGTTTTCTATCTCCCACAAATTCAAGACTCAAATTTCAAATATCATGCTTTTTTAAATCATATATTAAAATTTTCTTCCATGGTATGGCATAAAGCACATTTAAATTTAACATGTGTTTAATGAACAAATATGGGAAATAAATGCTAATAGACATAGAGTGAAAGAAAGCTCTGTATTTTATGTAGTACATATGTACAGATACTTGAATACTTTATCAAGTTTAGGGATATCCCTTTATCATGAGAAATGTAACATTTCTTAACCAGAAATTTATGAAGTATTGTACTGTGACATTTCTTTTTAATAATCATATTTTATATATAAAAATAATATATAAAATAAATTTTGCCACCTAAAATGCTTCAATACAACTTAATGTTCACTTGTTTGCGCTTTCATTTTTAATCCACTATGGTCAATTTATATTGATGACAAGTACGTGGGTGGGAGGTCATCCACTGGACTACAGGCAACCTCCCAGGGTGCAATCCCTCCCCATAAAATAATGGGACTTTTCTTCTCTCATGAGTCTGGTGATTCTTTAAAATAATGTAACAAACACCTGATACATAAATATTTCAAGATATATTATATCTATAACACTCTATACATACATATATCACATAATAGCAAGAGAATATCTTCTCAGATTATGGACTCTGAGAAGTCTGGAGAACATGGGACCATCAGTGTAAGAATCTGAGAATATTTCCAAGCTGAAAGCAGCAGTATTCACCATAAGTGGGATAATACTGATGGATCAAATATAATAAATATCTCTGTGAGTATATTTGTCATTTTGCTGATCTTATTAAGATTACTATAGTATAATAATATTTTATCATAAATGAGTGAGTCACAAAGATTGACAGAAATTGTGATAACAAATTTTCTGAGAATATACAACATATGGAATTTTTTTTCTCTTTATTAGATATTTTCTTCATTTACATTTCACATGTTATCCAGAAATTTTCCCTTACCCTCCCGCGTCCCTGCCCTGCTCCCCTACCCACCCCCTCCCACGTAATGGCCCTGGCATTCCCCTGTTCTGGGGCATATAGAGTCTGTATGACCAAGGGGCCTCTCCTCCCAATGATGGCCAACTAGGCCA
>LR752387.1:16486-30037 GCA_902729485.2 Mus minutoides
GAACAGTAATTGTTGCTTCCTGTCATTTTTGTTTTTAGAGTTGGGATTCTGTTCTTGTGACTGTCTTCTTTTAGGTTTGTTGAAGGATTACTTTCTTGCTTTCTCTAGGGCAGAGTTTCCATCCTTGTATTGGTGTTTTTCTGTTATTATCCTTTGAAGGGCTGGATTCGTGGAAAGATATTGTGTGAATTTGAATTTGCCGTGGAATACTTTGGTTTCTCCGTCTATGGTAAATGAGAGTTTTGCTGGCTATAGTAGTCTGGGCTGGCACTTGTGTTCTCTTAGTGTCTGTATAATCTCTGTCCATGATCTTCTGGCTTTCATAGTCTCTGGTGAGAAGTCTGGAGTAATACTGATAGGCCTGCCCTTATATGTTACTTGACCTTTTTCCCTTGCTGCCTTTAATATTCTGTCTTTATTTAGTACGTTTGTTGTTCTGATTATTATGTGTCGGGAGGAATTTCTTTTCTGGTCCAGCCTATTTGGAGTTCTGTAGGCTTCTTGTATGTTTTTGGGCATTTCATTCTTTAGGTATGGAAAGTTTTCTTCTATTATTTTGTTGAAGATATTTGCTGGCCCTTTAGTTTGATAGTCTTCCTTCTCATCTACCCCTATTATCCTTAAGTTTGGTCTTCTCATTGTGTCCTGGATTTCCTGGATATTTTGTGTTAGAATCTTTTTGCATTTAGCATTTTCTTTGATTGTCTTATCTATGCTCCCTATAGAATCTTCTGTGCCTGAGATTCTCTCTTCCATCTCTTGCATTCTGTTGCTGATGCTCATATCTATGGTTCCTGATTTTTTTCCTATGGTTTCTATCTCCAGGGTTATCTCCTTTTGGTTTTTCTTAATTGTTTATACTTCCATTTTCAGGTCCTGGATGGTTTTGTTCCATTCCATCACCTGTTTGGTATTGTTTTCCTGTAATTCTCTACGTATTTCCTCTTTATATGCTTCTAGTTGTTTATCTGTGTTTGTATTTATCTGTTCCTGTATTTCCTTCTTATAGTCTTCCATCATCATCATGACGAGTGATTTTATATCCATGTCTTGTTTTTCTGGTGTGCTGTTGTAACTAGGACTTGAAGTGGTGGGTGAGTTTGGATCTGGTGATGCCAAGTACCCTTGGATTCTGTTGCTTCTGTTCTTACACTTACCTCCTGCCATCCCTGCCCAAGGAGACCTGGTGCTGGTGCAGACCAGAAGGGAGCATCTGTCTTGTCCTGGGCCTTTCTCAATCTCCTGCTGGTGTCTCAGGTTGCTTGCGATTGGGCCGGAACAGATGCTGAGTTCAGCTGCTCACCAGTGGTCCTTAGATTGTTAGGAGAGTCCCGCTGGAAAGCTGGGTGAGTGTGAGGCACCCAGGCCTTGAGCCCTGCGCAGGAGCAGAGTGGTGTGGACAGGAAGGGAAGGGGTCCGCTTCCCTCCTGTCTATCTCCCGGCTGCAGACTCAAGTCCCACGAGTTTGGACTGGAACAGATGTGTGTTCCTCTTACCAGTGGTCCAGAGATCTCTGGGAGAGCTGGAAACCTGGGTGGGTGCACGGCACCCAGGCCTTGCGCCCTGCGCTGGAGTGGAGCGGTGTGGACCGGAAGGGAAGGGGTCCGCTCTCCGCCCTCCGCCTGTCTATCTCCTGGCTGCAGACTCAAGTCCCACGAGTTTGGACTGGAAGAGATGTGTGTTCCTCTTACCAGTGGTCCAGAGATCGCTGGGAGAGCTGGAAACCTGGGTGGGTGCGCGGCACCCAGGCCTTGCGCCCAGCGTTGGAGCGGAGCGGTGTGGACCAGATGGGCTGGAATATTTTTAACATAAATATTTATTCTTTGGGAATCAGTTTTAGTTAAACTAGTTCTATCTGGGTAAGTCAATCTTAGGTACACTGTTGGAGTGCTATAGCACTTTGAAAAATGAGCTCAGTATAATTATTTTTAAGGAAGACTGTCTCCATAAATCCTACAATATAATATATAGGGGTTTCTGTTGCTGTTTAATGCTAACTAAAGTAATTGTATAATGACCGAAGCCAGATTTTCTCAAAATTAAAACATGTGTATTTGTTTTTTAAAGAGTCCCTAGTGGACACTATACACTATAATGATTATTTGTGGTCAGGAGATAGTATAAACCCTGATTTGTAATATCTTACATATAGATATTTTTAGAAATGCCACCACTCAAGCTGATTCACACTCATTACAGGAAGCAAAATTATTAATAAAGAAGATAGTCCAAGCCTACACTCATGGTGCTGAGTCTTAGAGTCAGGTATTTGCAGCACTGCACAAATTTTCAGCAGTGTGATGGCCTTCTGAGATTAATATAAAGTTAATATTTTAAATTTATTTATGATCACTTCATTCTAGAATTTGTTTGCATGTATGAGAAAGGTAAGATGGCAGATCAGTAACAATGAACTTTAGATAAACTAATAATTTTCCCCTCCTTAATTCAAAAGAGCTAAACAATCCCATGACTTTGCAAATAATAATTATGGTTAAAATTAGAAAGCAAAGCAAGATAGGGTCTGTTTAACATAATTCCAAACTCACCTTAGTGTTCTAATGAATAAGGCATCTCAAGACTCCTGTGTGGTGGTTTTGCAAACAATGCTTACTTTAGCTAATGATGATATCATTAGCTTAGCTAGTTGGGTTTATTTGAGAATACAGTTCTAGTGTTAATCGGGTCCTAAATCTCATAGTTATCTCTGTCTTAAAGGCATACTCTACATTAACTGATAGCAAGTTTATTATAATTGTAACCTTCATTTTCAAGGTACATCAACTGATAAACTAAGAATGACAATACAATGCTCAAACTTATTAGTATTAGAAAAATCAAGTGAAGATGGAGACCGGATTATTTCATTAGATGGTGAGAAAGCATTTGAGAAAATTCAATACTCCTTCATGATAAAAAAAAAAAAAAGTCTTGGAAAGATCAGGAATTCAAGGCACATACCTAAACATAGTAAAAGCAATATACAACAAACCAGAAGCCAACATCAAACTAAATGGAGAGAAACTTGAAGCAATCCCACTAAAATCAGTGACTAGACAAGGCTGCCTACTCTCTCCCTACCTATTCAATATAGTACTGAAAGTCCTAGTCAGAGCAATTAGACAACAAAAGGAGTCAAAGAGATACAAGTTGGAAAGGAAGAAGTCAAAATATCACTATATGCATATGATATGATAGTATACTTGAGTGACCCAAAAAGTACACTAGAGAACTCCTTTAGCTGATAAAAAAAAAAAAAAAAAAAAAAAAAAAAAAAAAAACTTCAGCAGAGTGGCTAGATATAAAATTAACTCAAACAAATCAGTAGTCTTCCTATTCTCATAGGATAAACAAACTGAGAAAGAAATTAGGAAGGCAACTTCCTTCAGAATTGTCACAAATAATATTAAATACCTTGATGGGTCTTTAACCAAGCAAGTGAAAGATATGTATTACAAGAACTTCAAGTCACTGAAGATAGAAATAAAAAAAGATCTCAGAAGATGGAAAGATCTTCCATATTCATAGATTGGCAGGATTAATATAGTAAAAATGGCCATTTTACGAAAGCAATCTAAAGATTCAATGCAATCACCGTCAAAGTTCCAACTCAATTCTTCACAGAGTTAGAATTCGCAAATTCATGTTGAATAACAAAAACCCAGGATATTGAAAACTCTACTCAACAATAAAAGAACTTCTGAAAGAATCACTATCCCTGCCCTCAAGTTGTATTACAGAGAAATAGTGATAAAAACTGAATTGTATTGGTACAGAGACAGGAAGATAGATTAATGGATAGAACTGAAGACCCCAAAATGAACCCCCACTGCTATGATCACTTGATCTTTGACAAAGGAGCTAAAGCCATCCAATGGAGAAAAAAAAAGACAGCATTTTCAGCAAATGGCTCTGGTTCAATTGGTGGTCAGCATGTAGAAGAATGAAAATCATTCCATTCTTATCTCCTTGTAAAAGGCTCAAGTCCAAGTGGATCAAGGATCTTCACATAAAACCAGATATACTGAAACTTGTAGAGGAGAAAGTGGGGAAGTGCCTTTAACACTTGGGCACAGGGGAAATTTTCCCAACCAGAACAATGGCTTATGTTCTAAGATCAAGAATCAACAAATGGGACCTCATAAAATTGCAAAGCTTCTGTAAGGCAAAGGACACTGTCAATAGGACAAAACAGCAACCAACAGATTCAGAAAAGATTTTTACCAATCCTACATCAAATAGACTAATATCCAATATATAAAAAGAACTCAAGAAGTTAGACTCCAGAGAACCAAATAACCCTACTAAAAAATGGGGGACATAGCTAAACAGAAAATTCTCAACTAAAGAGTCTCCAATAGCTGAGAAGCACTTAAAGAAATGTTCAACATCCTTACTCATCAGGGAAACGCAAATCAAAGCAACTCTGAGATTTCACTTCATACCAATTCGAATGGCTAATATTAAAAATTCAGGTGACAGCAGATGCTGGTGAGGATGTGGAGAAAGAAGAACACTCCTCCATTGCTGGTGGGATTACAAGCTGGTACAACCACTCTGGAAATCAGTCTGGAGGTTTCTCAGAAAATCAGAAATAGTTCTACCTGAAGACCCAGCTATACCACTCCTGGGCATATACCCAAAAGATGCTCCAACATATAACAAGGACACATACTCCACTGTGTTAATAGGTGCCTTATTTATAATAGCCACAAGCTGGAAAGAACCCAAATGTCCCTCAACAGAAAATGTGGTACATTTACACAATGGAGTATTACTCAGCTATTAAGAACAATGATTTCATTAAAAGGTAGACAAATGGATGGAACTTGAAAATATCATCCTAAGTGAGGTAACTCAGTCACAAAAGAACACACATGGTATATACTCACTGGTAAGTGGATATTAGCCAAAAAGAAACTTGGAATACCCATGATACAACTCATAGACCATATGAAACCTAAGAAGAAAGATCATACAAAGGGTGGATGCTACAGTCCTACTCAGCAGGAGGAAGAGAATAATCTCTAGGAAGTAAAGGGAGAGAGGGATATGAGAGGGAGACAGGAGGAGGAGGGAAAAAGGAGGCCAGTTCACATATGGGAAGATATGAGGGATAAGTACAGAGGGTCAGAAATTTGGAATTCATAATTTTAACAGACTTGAAAGAGATCTCTGAGAGGAAGAAAGAAATATTACTACCCAAGTTTATATTAAGAGGATCTGGAAAGATCTCTCAGTGTCTTAAGAGTACTTGCTCCTTTCCCAGAGGATGAGAATTCAATTCCCAGCATCAACATAATGTCTTATACCTACGCATCCCCGCTTTCCAGTGGTCCAACGCCCTTACCTTGCCTCCACAGACACCAGGCATTTGCATGATACACAGATATACATGCAGACAAAATATACACATACTTTTGAAAGTGCTTGCTGCTCTTCCAGAGTCTAGTTCCTAGAACCTGCATGGCTGCTCATAAGCCTCTGTCATTCCATTTTCTTGGACTTTGAATTCATTTTCTCACCTCACTCATGCATATGACCCAACTGAACTCAAGCAAACATACACATACACACATAAATAAATAATGAAACTTTAAAATGCATAGCACTTATTACTGTTTCCATTGGTTTTTCTGAAGGAAGGTAAAGTGTAGCACACTCTTATGGAATCTTACTACGTATGTGGGGAGTAGATGGATGGCAGTAATTTTAAGCAGGGCAGAAGGTTCTCACTGTGGCACAAATGGAAGGACTTGCAATGAGCATGGAGACTCATGCAGAAAGTTAAATAGGGAGCCCTTGATGGGATGTGAATGATGGAGTAGATAGCTACAACTTGGAAAATTGGGAATAATAAAGCAAGACACGGTTTGTAGTTGAGGTGATACTCACTGGGCCATATACCCGCTGTGGTAAACTCACCCATACAATCAATAGTGCTAATAGTGATTTGAGCTGAATGGTGGAACTTTAAAGACCCAAGAAGAATAAAATATTACATGAGGTCAGATAAAAGTAGATGTCAAGAATGTGGTAGAAGAATACAGTAGTTCTATGTAGGTAAAATATAGAGAGCTCTTTAGGCTGTAAAACCACCCAAGAGATAATCTATCTATCTATCTATCTATCTATCTATCTATCTATCTATCTATCTATCTATCATCTATCTATCATCTATCTATCTATCTATCATCTATCTATCTATCTATCTATCTATCTATCTATCTATCTATCTATCTAATGCATATGAGTACACTGTCACTGTCCTCAGACACATCAGAAGGCATCATCCAGTACAGATGGTTGTGAGCCACCATATGAATGCTTGGAACTGAACTCAGAACCTCTGGAAGAGCGGTCAGTGCTATTAACTATTAAGCCATCTCTCCAGCCCCAACCCAAGAGATCTTGTACAAGAATTTTCTGTTCTTTCTTTTGTCTCTCATACTATCAATCCCAGCCAAAGTTTCCCCTCCTTCCCCTCATCTGAATTTCCTGCAACTACTCTGTCCCTCAGATCAACTTCTCCATTTCAGCAAAAAGCTGAACCCCAAAGAATGACAACCAGACAGGACAAAACAAGATCCAATAAGACAGGGTGAAAGCCCTCACAGCAAGTCTCTTACAAGGTGAGCTAATGGAAGGAAAACAGTCTTAAGAGCAGGCAAAAACAGTTCAAGATACACTTGATCCCCCTGCCAGGAATCCCTCAAAAGCACCAAGCTAACAGTCGTAGAATATAAGCAAAGCTCCTGGTACAGAAAAAATGCAGGTCCTGAGCTTGCCCCTTCAGTCTCTGTAAGCCCATGTGAGTCCTAATTTCTGTTTTTGAAAGCATTTCTTGAAAGCCAAATAGTTTGAAGGTCTAACACTACCATTCAGCTGAAAGGTTCTGAATGTTTCTATCACAGTATTAGATGCAGCCTTACAAATTATGCAGATAATGTTCTCTTTTCCTAAAAATATGGCTTTCTCTTTTTTGCTATCTACATCTCTTGGAGAAAATGAGGCATGATTATGGAGGCACTTTGGAAAGAATTTTATCTTCTTGCAACAGTAATCACTTGAGAGGAATTCAGGAAAAAAATAAATCTCACTTTTGAAAATGTGCCCTGTTTTCAGGCAGTTTCTGTAGATCGCTTGGCATTGGTTATCAGCTGTTCCCAGATGCTCACTCCACAGTCCCTATTGCCACTCAATGTGGAATCCATAGCAGCTTGTCTTCTCTGTTGGATACTTCAAGGTTAGTTTGCTGTAAGTTGACCTCTGTCAGGGACTGGTTATTGGGAGACATATTGGATACTAAGACACATCATCCTGCCTGTTGTTAGTCAACTCTTTATTCCCTCCCAAACACACATGAGGTTTGTAATAACCTATAGTAGTTTCATATGTTAAATGCAGTCTTTTAAAGGGGAATAATGATAAAGCTGATTCTGGAGAAAAGCAAATGCTATACAAGAACTATTTGGGTTATAAACATACAAACTTTTTATTGTTTGTTTGTTTGTTTGTTTGTTTGTTTTGAGACAGGATCACATGTAACTCAAGTATGTACCATCTATCTGTGTAGCTGAGGATGAGCTTGAATTATGACTCTTCCACTTCAGGTGTGCAAACACTTCTGAATTTTCAGGATGTGTGTGTGTGTGTGTGTGTGTGTGTGTGTGTGTGTGTGTGTTTAAAACAGCTATATTACTCTGCGCTGTCTTTTTGAGGGGGCAAGTAGTGAACAAATGAAGCAAACAATATCCAGGCAGCATAAAAGTGCACAGTCCAAGTTTCTTCAGTGAATTCAATTCTATCAAAAACAACGCTTATGAACACAACTGGTACCCATCATGCTCTCCAGAGACCTGCCTGACACTGTGAAGTCAGGTTGGCACCCTAAGAAGTAGAACCAAACTAAAGTGTTACCTACAAAAATGGAAAGATCATCAGGGCCCTTTGAAGTATCTAAATTTGGGAGCTCTTTCTAAGTGTGCTTAGAAGCTGAAAGAAGCTTCCCATAGAAGCTAAAAGAAGGCGTCAGATTTCCTGTAATTGAAGCTGTAAATCATTGAGAGTCATGTAGATGCTACAGACCAAACCTGGTTAGTCTATAAGAATATTAAGTGTTCTTAAAAGCTAACAGTACTATTCTTAAATTTTTTAAAGCTATTGACTTAGCTCATGCCATTGGTTGTTATTTATTATTATCATCATTATTATTATTATTTTATTATTATTATTTCTTGCCTACCAAGAAAACTAAAACAAGATAGGCCTGTCTTCTTTGTCTTTCTTTCTTTCTTTCTTTCTTTCTTTCTTTCTTTCTTTCTTTCTTTCTTTCTTTCTTTCTTTCTTTCTTTCGAGACAAGGTTTTACTCTGTATGCTATCCTAGCCTGGAAGTCAGAGTAATGCTCCTGCCTTAACATCCCAAGTGCTAAGATTATAAATGCAAGGAAACACCCTGCCTTCAAGGTAAACTCTCTTGTTATTGTTGGGGGAAGTCATTTGTGCAATGGCAAGTGTGTAGCTAACAGAAGACAACCTCTAGGAGTCAGTTTTCTCCTTCCACACTGAGATCATGATATTAATCTCAAGTCACCAAATACATAAAACAAGAACCTTCACCTGTTGCACTATCTCTATGTATGAGACATTTTAAAATGGTCTGGAACTTTTCCACCTGGTATTCTTAAACTCTACTTTATAAAATATGCTTAATTAATGAACTTGAAATCAGAGATCTCTAATCAAGTGACAGCATTTCCACCTTATAATTTGAGCATATTATTCTTATGACAATAAGTTAAAATATAGAATTTTCCAATGTTTGCCTGACCATTTAAGCTGTAAGATGATAATTTCTAAGAATCAAAAGATATTATATTTTTTCCTTTTTTAAATAATCATTCCATTTGTTTACATCTCTAATGATACTTTACTTTCAGGAAACCTCCTCCATCACCTCTTCACCCCATTATATCCCACTTACCTGCTACCCTTCCACAAGTCCCCATCCCACATCTGCCTGTGTGATTTACAAATGCTCACATGATGATGAATGTCCCTGAGAGCTCTTGATTGGGTTGTTAGTCTATTCTTGACAAAGCTCCTGTGACAACAAATTGAATTCATAAAGTATAAGTTTGTAATTTGCCTGAGGATTTTGTCTTTGAGAATTTGGAAGCACATACCCTCAATAAAATCCAGTAAATAAATAAGCAGTGTCTGTGTTAAAGCTACTACATCTAAAAACAAAAGATGACCAAATGCCAGCTGATCTAATTTTAGAGCCAGAATGGTTATTGTCCATTGTCTTTTGTCACATTTTCAGAAAGCTGTCAGCACAGCTCTAGGGCTCCAGAAAAGATACAAGGTTCATGGGGAGGAAGTCACTGACCATGAGGACTACACTCTAGATACAAGCACACATGGTAAAGGATGAAGGTGGAGATAGAGTGAGAGTGAAGAATGACATCAACTCACAAATTTGGACACAGACTATAGAACTGTTCATGTGGTACACTACTTAAGCTGTTAGAAATCACAGAATTTTAATTTCCAATGAAAAGTTGCTATGAAAGTTAGAAAATGAATCATATTTTAAGTTTTTTTAAAGGGGTTCATAATTTTTAAGCATTTTAATAATTTTTATCTAATAAATTTATTTTAAATAGTTATTTATTTCTATTCCCCCATCCTATTTGTGTGTGTGTGTGTGTGTGTGTGTGTGTGTGTGTATGCAGGTACCCACTGCATCCAGAAGGGGGAATTGGACATGCTTGAACTATTGTTACTCACTCTGCAAGAACAGTAAACCCTCTTAACTGCTTAGCTATCTCTCCTTGTTTCTTTTCTGTGATCATGATAAAACACTTGCAGGATTTTCCCTGTCCAAACAAACACATCAGGGCAGTGGGAGGCTTCTGATTGGACAGGGAAAAGGGAAGCAGAACTAAGAGTCACAGAGAGACGGAGTATCTCAGAGTAGGAGGAGAAGGAAAATGGCTGCAGATGTGTACGTACCACTTGGCATTTACCAGCCACAAGTAGCTATGATTTCACAAGGTTAGAAATATTGGGATAAAGCTTTCATCATTATCCATTGGCTCTGAACTTATTGTATTGACATCCTATAAATTGTGATATTATTGATACATAAATCTGATTGGTTAATTAGGCATTAAGAGTCTTGATTCTGCCGAGGTACTGGGTATTATGATGTGATGGCTGACCATGGGGTGCATGATAGCGAGATGAAGTGGGGCCCTACTCTGAAGAGATGGCCCAGCAGGATCCCGGTGGGCCAGCAGGAGCAAAGAAGTATGATCTGGCCCTCTGGACTGTTGGCGGGTTCATTTTTTTTTTAATATTTCGTGCAACACAAAGCCTTGATGAAAAGAAACAAAGGGAGAAATGTGGTTTGTTTTGGATTAAAATTTCAAAGAGAAAGAATCCTGTTGTGACAGAAAAGTCACTGCAGCAGGCAGAGAAATTGTTGTGGCAGAAGCAGAAGGTTGCCTGTTCACATTGCATCCACACTCCAGAAACAAAGTGAACAGGAAGCAGGGTCAGGTTATATGCTCCTAGAACTGCTACCATTGAACCTTCCTCGAGAAAGCTCCACCTCCTACATGGATCATAGTATTCCAAACAACACCAACAACTGGGGACCCAGTGTTCAGGTGTATGAGCCGAGCAGAGACAATTCACATTCAACCCATCTTAGACATGAAGAGGGGAAGGACACTTGGGGTAACATTTTATTCATATGGAAGTATAACATACCATAGCATGATTGCCTAGTTTGACAGCCTTCCTTTTAATAGATTATTCATCCCAATCACAATGTTATTGGTTTAATTGACTCTATAGCAACCTTTGGTTTTCTATTACTTTCATGTCTTTTTTGTATGTATATATATCCATACCTGTTGTCCTCTTATTGTATTGAGTGAAGTACTTCTACAGTATTATTTAAATTTCTTAAATGACTCTTTAATTATATTTTGAGGATGGTTATATTGTTTAATGGTTATTTTAGAGATTATAGTATAAACTTCATGGATCACAATTGGTTTCCAATTTATAATAGCTTACTAGTCCTATTTAGAAACATTTCTATTTGGCATCTCTTTTTGCTTTTCTTAGGTTTTTGTAGTTCTGCTTCTGTGCAGCAAATAATGACAACAGTCTAGCAATGCATTGCTATAATTATTATTTTACTATCTATAAATATTTTCTTACAACTTTGCACCCACCAACTTTCTTCATAGTCATTGTTCCCAATATTACATTAATAATATATGTTTGCTTTTTAAAAAAACTCTATCATATTTGTCTGGGACTATCATGATTTTTTTTTCCTTTTTTTCCCTAAGGTGATTTTGTTGGATATATTTCCAGTTGACAGTATCTATGTTTTATTAATTTTTTAGCATAGTGGATATATTAGCTCACTATCCTCCATCTTCCTTGATTGTTTATCTTCTTGAAGTTTCAGGTTACTTGTTTCTTTGTTGCTTTCAAAGTATCCATGTCTTTAACTTTTGGTATTTTTTTATTAGAATGCTTTATTGGAAATTGTTTATTCTAACTAGAATTTAATGAGCTCTTCAATGTGCAGTTACTGCATCATGACAAACATGGGAAGTTTCTAGTTATAATGTCTCAGAACATATTATCTATGCTACTTCTGCCATACACTGCTTAAGGAGATCCATGTATATACAAAGGCCTGATGGACTATATATTTGAACCCCTTTAAGCTAAAGCTATTCCAGAAAAGATGTTTCTGAAGTAGTCAACTATGTATACACCTTACCTCACGAATAAACTTTATAATCATAGAATGACAGAAGAAAAACAGAAGCTGTCACATACAATTATATCACATCATATTCTATCCTATTCTATCATATCCTATCCTATCCTATCATATCAATGTAAATTCACACAAGTAACTTCAAAGTAATTCATAAACTGAAAGTCAGCAGTTACTTGGAAAATAAGGCAGGAAAATACAAAAGAATTGAAAAGAATTCCAAAAGAATAGGAAGAAACTAGACAATGACCCATACATCTACTATTGTGTTTATGATAACTTTCTAGTGCCACACACTGCACTCATGATAACATTTCACTTTACAAGTAGATGTTTATTGTCATGGCAGTAAAGCTATTAGACTGGGAATTTTAGGCATTGTCCTATGAATGGAGCAGAGAAAACTAAAGAAGGCAAAGGAATAATGCAACTACAATTGATCACATAGAGAAGCTTCTCTACCTTAGAAGAGCAGGTCAGGGTACAGCAGGTACTCAAGTTACTTGAGAGGGAGCAGAGATGACCAATTAGATTAAGTCCCAATAGTGACAAGAATGGCCTCTACTAACAGTTGCCTTTGGTGGGTATGGAATTCAGACATTTGAATTTTTCTTATACCAAACTGTTTATATTTATATTGCAATAATTCATTTTATTCCAAATTAAGGAATATATGTGTTTTTCATCAACAGGTAGAGACTTGGCGTATAGGAAAAATTACAGTGATAGCCCCCAAAGTTATCAAGTTATAGACAACAGAATCAGATCCATTATTAGGTCTACAAACAGGAGACAAAACCAGAAACATGACAGTAAAAAAAAAAAAAAGACAGGTGCAAAAGACAAGGAAAAGAATATATATATATATATATATATATATAAAGCTATTCCAGAAAAGATGTTTCTGAAGTAGTCAACTATATATACACTTTACCTCATGAATAAACTTTATAATCATAGAATGACAGAAGAAAAACAGAAACTGTCACATACAATTATATCACATCATATTCTATCCTATTCTCTCTCTCTCTCTCTCTCTCTCTCTATATATATATATATATATATATGCAAATATATAGTATATATATAGTATTTGCATATTCATAGAAAAATAGAGAAGAGTACAAAGAGTTCTTGTAAACCCAAATCCCATTTGTTCCACTGCTGACATTTTTATTAACACAAGTAAATATATTTTAATCAGATATTATGGTAACATGAATATATATATATATATATATATATATATATATATATATATATATACACTTTGAGTTAAAAATTGGTATAAAATATGACTTATATCCAAAAAGTAATAAAGAGCAATAGATTTCAACCAACCCTTCATTCTATTCCTACAATGATATTGAATTTCAAGGATAGAGCAACAATCAATGGAGCATTCAGAAAGATGATATAAAGTACATCCAATGGAGGAAAACTAAAGTTGCCTTCACACTTCTTTAAAATGAATACAATGTCAGAAAGAGAAGATACAGAGAATAATGCCAACTGACCAAGGCATGCGTTCTTAGGCAAGTTCTCTTCAGATATGAAAGCAAAAAGTGATTTGCAAAATGCTGAAATCAGGGACTATGCAAACATTATTCTTTCTTCAAATGACTGTGACACAGCAAACTTTAGCCCGTAGATGAAAATCTAAGGAAGCAGAAATGAGAAAACTAGTGAGATTACTCATAAGCTAACATAGTTTAAACATAAAAATAAGATT
>LR752387.1:30137-88755 GCA_902729485.2 Mus minutoides
AGTTGGCCATCAGTGGGAAGAGAGGCCCCTTGGTTATGCAGACTTTATATGCCCCAATACAGGGGAACGCCGGGGCCAGGGGGTGGGAGCGGGTGGGTAGGGTAGCAGGGCCGGGAGGGGGGAGGATATAGGGAACTTTCTGGATAACACTTGAAATGTAAATGAAGAAAATATCTAATAAAAGTTGAAAAAAAAATAAGATTTTCAAATGGAGAGAATTCTAGTCACCACACATGTTAAAAATGAAAGTGAGATGTTTACATTGACAAGGCAGTAGTCACAGAAAACAATCTGTACAATACAAACCTTGAGAAATTAAAATTGAACCCAGATAAAGAGATGGAAATTATTTATAATAAAACAAAGAGAGAAACATCAACTATAAAGCATTGTTTCATTACTTTTCTTAGCAATAAATATATTTATGTTCTCTAGTTAATTTAGTTTTTTATTACTTTTAATTTTATGAGATTCTAAGAAAGTAATACATATCACAATATCATTAACTTGCATTCTTTTTCTGTGACAAAATATTTGAAATAATCAACTCACTAAGAGATAAAGTCTATTTTGGGGTGTGCATGTAGAGATCTCCGTACATGAAAACCTAGTGCATTGCATTGGAATTGTGGTACCAGAAAATTTCATGACCAGAATATAGTGTGGAAAGATCTCTTTACTCACAACAACCTGGAGACAAAAAAGAAATGTAGAAAGGGCTGCCAATAGCCCTATCAAAGCCTTATCCCAGTAACCTAAAATCCTATCCCTTGGCCCCACCTATGAATGGTTTCAACTTCTTCCAATAGTGGTATGTGCTGTTAATTGAGTCTTTATACAAATTTGGCTTTCTGACACAATTTATGGAGATACTCAGAAAGATATTCAATCAACATTTCTCAATATGATTTTATTACTATTTTAAGGGTACACTTCTTGAAACCCTAACCCCATTTGTCCCACTATTGACATCTTTATTACCACAAATAATTTTGTTTTAATAGAATGTTATGGTAATATGACAAATGTGAGCCATTTTTAACACACTGTTAAATAAAGTCCATGATTTACTCATATGCCCTTGGTAAACAACTAATATCTTCATTCAAATATTTCATTCATGATGTTGCTTAAGGCTCTTCTTGGATTGAACTTCCTCCATTTATCTTTTTAATAATCAACAATTTTGAGAAGAGATGGAGAGATATTTTCTAGAATGTTCCTTACTAGGTATTTGCATGAGGTTTGCTAAATGATTAAACCAACAGATTATGATTGGACCTGAAAAACAGAGTCAAACAAAATATGAGCTAACATTCTCAGTGTCTCAGATCAGGAGTAAATGCCACCTAGACTGTCTGGCCAAGAATTGGTAGAACTTCTCCTGACTCTAACTTCCTAGCCATGGGATGACTAGTGTGTACCTCCAGAGTTTTGTGTGTGCTCTAGAGATTTAATTCAGTCTTTGCTTGTACAAAAGGCAAGTTATAGACTAAGCTACCTCCCCAACTCTGCTTATACATATATTTATCAGTTCGCTAGTAAACTGTTTATGAGGCTTTTCAGCTGTCAAGGTCTTTCTATTATTCCCACATCCATACTCTGTTTTTCAGATGACAGTACTTGAGAGCAGAATATCTACAAAAATTATTTGCAAATTTTTAATGGAAAATTTCTTTATTCCTCCCCTATTTATATGTTATGCCAGTAAGCATTAAGTATTAATACTATTTATATTTTGAATTATAATAAGATTCTGCAGATCCCAATCATCTTAGGGTTTCCATTGCTGTGAAGAGGCACCATGACCAAGGCAACCCTTATAAAGGACAAATATTAAGTGGGTCTGGCTTATCCCTAAAAAGATTCAGTCCATTAGCATCATACAATGAAGCATGACAGCACTCAGGCAAACATGGTGCTGGAGGAGCCAAGAGGTCTACATATTCATAAAAAAAGAAGCCAGAAGCAGACAGACTACCTTATGGCCAGCTAGAAAAAGGGTCTCATAGCTCGACCCCATAGCTATACCATTCCTTCAATAAGGGCACTGCAATTCCAACAAGGTCACACCTCCTAAATGTGCTACCTGGGCCAAGCATATTCAAACCACCACACCATTCACTTAAAATAATTGCCTAAGAAAGTATCCCACCATACATAGAGCCATGCCTCCATTGAGAACTTTCCTGCCAAATAGTACACACCTGTGTTGCCATGGCATTCTATAATCCTTCACCTTCACAATGAAGTTTTTGTGAATAAATTCAGGTTCATGTTGTGTACTATACGACTATGTATTTCAAAGAAACTCACACATTGATCAAATAAATGCTAATGCTAAAATATTTCTAGCACAAAACATCCAACAAAAGGCTAGGAATGCACCAGAAGTTTACAAAATACCAAATAGATTGGACAAAAAAAATAAATTACCCCAGCCAAATAATGATTAAAACGCTAAATGTAAAGAACAAAGAAAGAATATTGAGAGTCACAAAGGATAAAGGCCAAGTAAAATATAAAGGCAGAGGAGTAATATTACACCAGATTTTCCAAGAGACTTTAAAAGCCAGAACAGAATAGACAGATATCTTAAATTCTCTAAGAGATCACAGATGCCATTCTAGACTACTATACCAATGAATATTTCAATCACAATAGATGGAGAAAAATTATATTCAAAAATTTAAACCATATCTTTCCATTAACCTAGCCCTACATAAGATACTACAAGGAAAATTTCAACACAATTAGGGTAACTATACTAAATGAAACACAAGAAATATATGATTCTACACTAACAAATTCAAAAGAACACACACACAATACCAATACCAACATCAAAATAAGTAGAACTAACAATCCTTGCTTATTAATATCTCTCAACATACGTGGTCTCAATTCTCCAATAAAAAGACGTAGAAAAACTGAATGTATACTTTAACAGAATCAATCATTATGCTACATACAAGAAACATACTTCAGCAACAAAGATAGATATTGCCTCAGAGTAAAGGGTTGGAAACATGTTTTTTCAAGCAAATGAACCCATGAAACATGCTGGAGTAGCCACTCTAATATCCAGTAAAATAGACCAAAATCAACTAAAATATATTCAAAAGACGTGCAAAAAGACATTTTATATTCATCAAAGAAAAAAATCCGCCAAGATGACATCTCAATTCTGAACATCTATGCTCCAAATACAAGGGAAGCCACATTCATAAAAGAAATATTATTAAAGTTTAAATCACACATTGGACTCCATACATTAATAGTGGCTAGCTTCAATACCCACTCTCACCAGGTCATCAAGCCAGAGACTAAATAGAGAAATAATGAAACTAACAGAGGTTATGAATCAAATGGACCTAATAGATATCTATAGAACATCTCATCTAAACACAGAAGAATATATCTTCTTCTCAGAACCTCATGGAACCTTCTCCAAAAGTGGACATATACTGGGTCACAAAGCAAACCTGAAAAGGTTCAAGAAATTTTAAATAACTCCTTATATCCTATCAGACCACAATGATTTAAAGCTACACTTCAACAGCAGAACAACAGAAAGCCTACATGCACATGGAAACTAAACAACATTATATTCAGTGATCACTGGTTCAGGGAAGAAATAAAAAATTAAAGAGTTTTTAGAATTCACTGAAAATGAAGACACAATATACCCAAAAATATGGGACACAATGAGAGCAGTGCTAAGAGGAAAGTTCATAAGTGCCTTCACAGAGAAATTGGAGAATTCTCATGTTAAGATTTTAAAGTACACCTGAAAGCTCTAAAACAATTAAGAAGAAATGAAGAAGAAGAAGGAAGGAGGAGGAGGAAGAAGAGGAGGAGGAGGAAGAGGAGAAGGTGGAGGAGGAGAAGGAGAAGGAGAAGGAGAAGGAGAAGGAGAAGAAGAAGAAGAAGAAGAAGAAGAAGAAGAAGAAGAAGAAGAAGAAGAAGAAGAAGAAGAAGAAGAAGAAAGAAAGAAAGAAAGAGAAAGAAAGAAAGAAAGAAAGAAAGAAAGAAAGAAAGAAAGAAGAGGAGGAGAAGAAGGAGGAGGAGAAGAAGGAGGAGGAGAAGAAGGAGGAGAAGAAGAAGGAGGAGGAGGAGGAGGAGGAGGAGAAGAAGGAGGAGAAGAAGAAGGAGGAGGAGGAGGAGGAGGAGGAGAAGAAGAAGAAGAAGAAGAAGAAGAAGAAGAAGAAGAAGAAGAAGAAGAAGAAGAAGAAGAAGAAGAAGAAGAAGAAGAAGAAGAAGACATCTAAGAGGGGTAGACTGCAGGAAATAATGAAAAACATGGATGAAATCAATCAGTTAGAAACAAAGAGAACAATACAAAATATAAATAAAACCAGGAACTGGTTATTTGAGAAAATCAGCAAAATAGACAAAACCTTAGCCAAACTAACAAAAAGGAAGAGAAACAAGACCCAAAATAGAAAAGGGAGGCATAACAAGGGACACTGAAGAAATTCATAGAATCATTAGGTTTTACTTCAAAATCTGTACAAAATTAGAAAGTCTAAATGAAGTGGATGATTCTCATGATAGATTTCATTTACCCAAGTTAAATCAAGATCAGGTAAACTATTTAAACAGCCTTCAAAAGCCTCCCAGCCAAAAGCATAGGCCCAGATGGTTTTAGCGCAAAGTTCTATCAGACTTTCAAAGAAGAGCTAATACCAAAACTCATCAAATTATTCCACAAAAACGAAATAAAAGAAACATTGCCAAACTTATTCTATGAGGCTGTAGTCATTCTGATACCTAAACTATACAAAGACTCAATAAACAAATAGAATTTCAGAACATTTTTTTTTTTTTTTACTAACATCAATGGAAAAATTCTCAAATACTTACTTGCAAAACAAATTCAAAACCATATCAAAGACATCATTTACAATGATCAAGTAAGCTTCATCCCAAGGATATAGGGATGGTTCAAGGTATGAAACCCATCAACTTCTTTCCCAATATAAACAAAATTAAAGAAAAACAGCAACACATGAGCACCTCATTAGATGCTGAAAAAGCCTTTGACCAAAGTCCTGCATATTAAAGTATTGGAGCAATCAGGGATACATGTCACATACCTAAATACAATAAAGGCAATATAGAGCAAGCCACTAGACAACACCAAATTAAATTGAGAGAAACTTAAAGCAATCCCACTAAAATCAGGGACAAGAAAAAGACTGTCCACTCTTTCCATATCTATTCACTATAGTCATTGAAGTCATACCTAGAGCAGTAAGACAATTAAGGGAGATCAAGGTGATACAAATTGAAAAGAAAAAAGTCAAAGTATCATTATTCACAGATAATATGATAGAATACATCAATGACCTCAAAGTTTCTTTCAAAAAACAACTACAGCTCATAAACAAATTCAGCAAAGTGGCTGGACACAAAATTAACTCAGAGAAATCAGTGGTCCTCCTTTATACAAGTGAGAAGTAAGGTAGGGAGACAATACCTTACACAATAGTCACAAATAATATAAAATATCTTAGTGTAACTCTAACCAAGCAAGTGAAAGACCTGTGTGACTAGAACTTCAACTCCCTGAAGAAAGAAATTGAAGAAGATATCAGAAAATATCAGAAGAAGTAAATATCTCCCATACTCATGGATCAGTAGGATTAACATAGGAGAAATGGTCATTTTACCAAAAGCAATATACAGATTCAATGCAATTCCCATAAAAATTCCAACACAATTCTTACAGACCTTGGATCAATTTTCAACTTCATATGGAAGAAAAAACAGAATGGCTAAAACAATCCTGGATAATAAATGAACTTCTGGAGGTATCACCATCCCTGACTTCAAGCTGTATGACAGAGCAAAAGTAATAAAAAAAACTGCATAGTATTAGTACAGAAACAGGCAGATTCATCAAAGGAACTGAAGATTGATAAATGAACCTACATAACTCTATAGGTATGTAGATACTTAATTTTTGACAACAAAGCCAAATCCATACAATGGTAAAAAAGAGAACATCTGCAAAAAATGGTGATGGTCTAACTGGATATATTCATATAGAAGAATGCAAATAAATCCATATTATCACTCTGCATAAAACTCAGTCCAAGTAGATCAAAGATCTCAAGATAAAACAAGATACACCAAATCTAATAGAACAGAAAGTGGGGAATAGCCTTGCACTCATTGGTAAAAGATACAAGTACTTCCATTGCTGTGCAGGAGTACAAACTCATACAACCACTCTGGAAATCAACCTGTTGGTTTCTCAGACAATTAAGAAAATTTCTACCTCAAGAACCAACCATACCACTCCTGGGCATTTACCCAAAAGACGCTCTGGCATACCACAAGGACACTTGTTCAACTATGTTCATAGTATCCAGAAACTGGAAACTAGCCAGATGTCCATCAACTGAAGAACAGATTTTAAAAATATGGTTTATTTACATAATGGAATATTACTCACCTATTGAAAACAAGAACATCATGAATTTTGCAGGCAAATGGATGGAATTAGCAAATATCCTGAGTGAGGTGATCCAGACTCAAAAGGACATGTCATGGTAAGTACTCATTAAATGTATATTAGCCATAACATACAGGATAATGAGATTATAATCCACAGACCCCCCCCAAATAGTCCAATAACAAGGACAATCCAAAGGAGGATGTTTGAATCTCTCTAAGAAAGGGAAATAAAATAGGTATCAGAGGTGGATGGATGGAGGGAACTGGGGGAGAGAGTGGATAATGAGGAGAACCAGATAGAAGTATCAAGTATACAAAGAGCAGGGGTGAGAAAACAGAAATCTATGGAGAGGAGAAGGGCATCTCTAGGACAAGTCAGTGACCTGGGTCTGATGTGGAGGGGTAGAGGAATACCCTTTGTGGTCTATTGGTGTGACTCTAGCTGAGATTCCTAGCAACTTGGCATATGACACCTGAAGTGGCAACCACATGTAGCCAGGCAGGACTCCCAGTGGGATAAGGACAGCAATCTACTCACAAAACTTTCGACCTTAATTGTAAACTGCCTACAGAGTGTGAAGGAGCAAAGATGGAACAGAGACTGAGGTAATAGCCAATCAATGAATGGCCCAAATTGAGACTCATCCCATTGGCAAGAATTATTCCCTGACACTATTAATGTTACTCTGCTATGCTTGTAGACAGGAGCCTAGCATAACTGTTCTGTGAGAGGTTCTTCGACCAATCAAAGGAAACATGCAGAGATCCACAGCCAGACATTAGAAGGAGCTCACGTAGTTTTTGTGGATGAATTCAGGGAAGGCTTGAGGAACTCAAGGACTCCAAGAACAGAGACTCCACAAGACCAACAGAGTCCACAACCCTGGACTTCTGGGGCCTTCCAACGTCTGAACCATCAACCAAAAAGCAAACATGGGCTGGGCTTAGGACTGCATATATGTAGTAGATGTACAGCTAGGTCTCAATGTGGGTCCCTCAACAACTGGAGCATGGGCTGTTTTTGATCTAGCTTCAGTGGGAAAGGATGTAGTCCTCTCTGCCAGGGTGGGATAATTCCCAGAGGAGAGGAAAATGAAGGGCATAGATGTGAAAAGATTTCTGGGAGGATGTGGGGCTGATATTTCAATGTAAAGTGAATAAATTAATGAAATAAATATTCTTTCATCACTTATCTACACCATTCTTTGTCCATTAATATAAGCAACAGTGTAAGGCAGAAATAACTCCACTCAATCTAACTTTGATGCTGTGTTTTTCCTTGAGGGGCATAGCATTTGTAGCTCCCACTCTTATGCTTTTTAATTGCCTGAGCTTATACGTGGCAAAAGGTTTTAAATTTGATCTATAGCCAACCCCTCTAGCTAACAGAATCTTTATTTACCTTTTCAGGTTTACTTTTTTTCCTGATTATCTTGTTCTTGAGTAAGAACGGGGGCAGAAGTTCCAAGAGTATCTTTGAGTTAGAGCCTCAGAAGGAAATTTCTGGTGTCTTTGAGTCGCAACCTCTAGGGATGAGGAAGACCTTCAAATAGGGCTAGATGAGGATATCTCCATTCAAGTGAGAAATGTAGCATGCTCAGGAATTTCCTGGGGAAGCTTAAAAGCAGTACACTGGGGAGAAGGCCTAAATGATTCATAAGAAAATTTTCATCAATCCAATTCCCTAAGTCATACAAACATTAAAAGTCCTTTGAGCATGCAACACATGAAGATCAAGGGCAAAAGTAGAAGACCACAGGACAGCAATTGCATCACTCAGCTCAACTTTGCTGGATCTTTGTAAGCAGCTATGCTGGCTTCATGACTTTTGTTGTTCCCATTAGATATGGCTATGCCAACACAAATAATAATAATAATAATAATAATAATAATAATAATAATAATAATAATATAAAACAAAGCTATAATTACAATAATATTCTTTCTATCTTAAGGAAAGATATGCACCTTTTATAGCACAATTTTGATTTAAAACTGACTGTGGCATAACCTAAATTTGAAGAAAACTTGGATGCTGCTATGGCCCCATGGGTTTCTCATTTTGAAGTTTAATCTTCATTGTGAAGTATTTACAGGCCAGACACTTAATCTGACTATGGTGATTAGAGCTACAAACTAGGACATAGTCTCTTCAATGAAGGAATGTACAATTTAGTAGTACTAATTCACATGTGGTTGTTTAAAATGTTAAAATTTCAAACTTGACTAAAGAAAGCAAGTCAATAAACTTACTGCTCCAAGATCCTTAGTTCATAATTATTCTTTAATTCAGTGTTATCTATATTTCCTTGCTTGGTTGTTGTTATTTTGAGACAGAGTCTCAAAAGCTCAGACTAGTCTCGTGCTACTCCAGCAATAAGGGAGACAGCATGAATCATCTCTGCATATCCAGTGCACCTAAGACAAGGCTGTGCACTGGGGAGATGACAGCCAGTGGTGTTTAGAAATTGAAGTTACACTAAATGGTAGCAAGCTTTCTCTTTTTCTGTCAGACAGAAGGCAGTTTTATAACTCAGAAAAATGTAGCAGCAGTTAGGCTTCTATGGAGGCTGGGAGAGAGAGAGAGAGAGAGAGAGAGAGAGAGAGAGAGAGAAACACAGAGAGAGAGAGAGAGAGAGAGAGAGAGAGAGAAACACAGAGAGAGAGAAACACAGAGAGAGAGAAACACAGAGAGAGAGAAACACAGAGAGAGAGAGATCTTCCTAGATAGTACAGGTTTTTTTAAAGACAGTCTTGAGTTATAAATTGTCAAAATAATGTGTGTGTGTGTGTGTGTGTGTGTGTGTGTGTGTGTGTGTGTGTGTTATCAAAGAACATCACAAATGAAATGTAGTTCATTAAAAGGTCAGAACCTGTCAAAAGTTCTGTCAAGTTGGAAAGACTTGGTAAGTCTTTCCAATGCAAAAACAAATTGGAATCTTGGATAATATCATCTGGACATTTCTTTTTTTTTTTTTTTATTCAGTTAACTCTATGTTAAGTACACATGATTCACAAAGAACAGAAAATTGTTAGCAAGATTTTCCAGTCTACTTCAGGCAGTATTTGGGAGAAAATTAAGAGAATATTTTATTTTTCTTAATAAGTTTTAAATTAATCTATGAACTACTTTACCAATAGCAATAGGAAAAATGGACTCAGCATGTTGTATTTATATATTTGTGCATGCATATACATACATGTATATGTTGTAACAAAAGAAAACTAGATTATGAATTTGAAAGTAGTGATCATGAGAGGGATTACAGAAAGGGAATAAAGAAGGGGCTGGAAGGATGAAAGGGAGAGAGAGAAGTGTTGTAATAATATAGTTAAAATATAAAAATAAGTAAATAAATATTTATTAAAAAGAACTGACGGAGAGCTGATCCTGTGCCATATTACCCCATACACAAATACTCCTGAGAGTAAGATGATCTTCCAGGAGTGCAGAAGAACCTGTGAGCACAGGTAAGACCACAACTTCTGCTCAGAGGGACCCACCCAGAACCCTCATGACACAGGAATCAAGGAACAACCTGGGACAAGATCCTTCTGGTTTCTATCTGCACCAGGAACTGATCCTGTGCCACAGTACTCCATACCCAGATACCACTGGGAAAGAGATAGTCTCCCAGGAGTGCTGACCCACATGTGAACACAGGTATGACCACTACTTCTGCTCAAATTTCTGGCCCAAGAGGAACCTGTCCAGAGCCATCATGACACAGGAACCAAGAAACAGCCAGGATCAGGATCTTTCCAGTTTCTGTCTGCAACCCGAACTACCCTATGCCACAGCTATCCATACCCAAATTCTTCCTGGACAGAACTAGTCTTCCAGGAGTACTGACAGACAGGTGTCCAAGAGGGACAAGCCACTGTCAAAGTAAGCAAGACCAGATAACACCAGAGACAACAAGATGGTGAGAGGCAAGGGCAAGAAAATAAGCAACACAAACCAAGGCTACTCGACATCATCAGAACCCAGTTCTCCCACAACAGTGAGCCCTGTATATACCTACACACCAGACAAGCAAGACTCTGATTTAAAATTATATCTCATGATGATGATAGAAGGCTTTAAGAAGGACATAAATAAATCCCTTAAAGAAATACAGGAGAACACAGGTAAACAAGTAGAAGCCCTTAAAGAGGAAACATAAAAACCCCTTAAAGAATTACAGGAAAACACAAAGAAACAGATGAAAGAATTAAACCAAACCATCTAGGACCTAAAAATGGAAATAGAAACAATAAAGAAATCAAAAAGGGAGACAACTCAGGAGCTAAAAAAACCTAGGAAAATAAACAGAATTCATAGATGCAAGTATCACCAACAGAATACAAGAAATAGAAAAGATATTCTACAGTGCAGAAGATACCATAGAAACCATTGACACAGCAGACAAAAAAAAAATGAAAAATGCAAAACACTCTTAACCCCAAACACCCAGGAAATCCAGGACACAATGAGACTGAGATGACCAAACCAAAGAATAACAAGAATAGAAGAGAGTGAAGATCCTCAACTTAGAGTCAGTAAATATCTTCAACAAAATTATAGAAGAAAACTTCCCTAACCTAAAGAAAGAGATGCTCATATACATACAAGAGGACTACAGAATTCCAAAAAGATTGGACCAGAAAAGAAATTCCTCCTGTCACATAATAGGCAAAACACCAAATGCACAACTCAAAAAAAAGAATATTATATGCAGTAAGAGAAAAAGGTCAAGTAACATATAAAGGCAGACCTATCAGAATTACACCAGACTTCTTGCCAGATGATGAAAGCCAGAAGATCCTGGTCAGATGTCCTACAGACCCTAAGAGAACACAAATGCCAGCCCAGACTACTGTACTCAGCAAAACTCTCACTTACCATAGGTGGAGAAATCAAGATGTTATATGACAAAACAAATTTACTCAATATATTTCCACAAATCCAGCCCTAAAATGATAATATATGGAAAATTCCAACACAAGTAGGGAATGTACATCATAGTAAAAGCAAGAAAATAATCTTCTTTCAACAAGCCCAAAAGAAGATAGCCACACAAACATAAAAAAATAACATCAAAAAAAAAAAAAAAAGAGGAAGCAGCAATCATTATTCCTTACTATCTCTTAACATCAATGGACTCAATTGCCCAATAGAGAGATATAGACTAGCAGACTGGATACATAAACAGGACCCAGCATTTTGCAGCATACAGGAAACACACCTCAGTGTCAAAGACAGACAGTAGCTCAGAGTAAAGAACTGGAAAAAGTTTTCCAAGCAAGTGGTTCCAAGAAACAAGCCAGAGTAGCCATTCTAATAGCAAATAAAATCAACTTTCAACCAAAAGTTATCAAAAAAGATAAAGAAGGACACTTCATACTCACCAAAGAAAAAAATCTACCAAGAAGAACTCTCAATTCTAAATATCTATGCTCCAAATGCAAGGGCATCCATATTCATAAAAGAAACTTAACTAAATGCCAGCTGCTTGCCAGCAGGTCCAGGAGAGAGGTCCTGGTCCTGCTGGAGTCTCTCTGGGGCTGAACAGAATGGCGAGTGTCAATGGCTCAAAAGAATCACAATAAGCTGGGCGTGGTGGCACAAGCCTTTAATCCCAGCACTAGGGAGGCAGAGGCAGGAGGATTTCTGAGTTCGAGGCCAGCCTGGTCTACAGAGGGAGTTCCAGGACAGCCAGGGCTACACAGAGGAAACCCTGTCTCGAAACAAACAAACAAACAAACAAACAAACAAAAAAAACCCAAAAAAAGAATCACACTAAGGCAGAGTCTGGGTGAAGCAGGAACTCTACTTTATGGCATCAGCCTCTCAATTATTTAAGTTCAGAACATAGGCAGGGGGATTTTTGGTGGGGTAAGATGAGGTAAGAGGCAAGGAAGGTATAGAGTGACTGACTGGTCAATGGCAAAGCTCTATATCAGCCACACCAGGGCAGAGGCAGGGCCAAACAGGACTTGCTGAGTCATCCCAATACAGAAGTAGCTAAAACAGGTCTAAAAACTCAAGCCAGGCTTATGCTGTTCCACAAGGCCGCAGAAACTTGAGCCAGGCTTGAGTTTGTTCACAAGGCCCAAACTAGGGCCAAAATGGGGTCCAGTAACTGAAGCTCAAAGCACATATTACACCTCACACAATAATAGTGGACCACTTCAACACCCTACTCTCATCAAGAGACAGATCATGGAAACACAAACTAAACAGAGACACAGTGAAACTAACAGAAATGATGGACCAAATGGATTTAACAGATATCTACAGAACATTTCATCCTAAAATAAAAGAATATACCTTGTTCTTAGTACCTCATGGTCCCTTCTCCAAAATTTACTATATAATCAGTCATAAACAGGCCTCAACAGATACAAAAATATTGAAATAATCCCATGTATCTTCTCAGATCACCATGTACTAAGGCTGGTTTTTCAACAGTAACAAAAAAAAAAGAAAGCCCACATACACATGGAAGCTGAACAACACCCTACTCAATGATAGCTTGATCAAGAAGGAAATAAATAAAGAAATTAGGACTATTTCAAATTTAATGAAAATGAAGATGCAACATACCCAAATTTATGGGACACAATGAAAGCAGTACCAAGAGTAAAACTCATAGCTCTGAGTGCCTCCAAAAAAAACTGGTGAGAACATTCACTAGAAGCTTAATAGCATACCTGAAAACTCTAGAATAAAAAGAAGCAATAGACCCAAGAGGAGGAGATGGCATCAAATAATCAAACTCAGAGCTGAAGTCAACCAAGTAGAAGTAAAAAGAACTATACAAAGAATCAACAAAATCAGGACCTGGTTCTTTGAGAAAATCAACAAGATAGATACACCCTTAGCCAGACTAACCAGAGGACACAGAGATAGTATCCAAATTAATAAAATCAGAAATGAAAAGGGAGATATAACAACAGAAACTGAGGAAATTCAAAAAATCATCAGATCATAATATAAAAGCCTATATTTAACAAAACTAGAAAATCTGGATGAAATGGACAATTTTCTAGACAGATACACAATACTAAAGTTAAATCAGGATCAGATAAACTGTCTAAATAGCCTCACAACCCCTAAAGAAATAGAAGAAGTCATTAAAAGTTTCCCAACCTAAAAAGAGCTCAGGACCAGATGGGTTTAGTGCAGAATTCTATCAGACCTTCAAAGAAGACCTAATACCAATACTCTTCAAACTATCCCACAAAATAGAAACAGAAGGTACACTACCTAATTCATTCTATGAAATATTTAAATTCTTTCCTAAAATCCAAGTTGTTCTAAATAAGGTCTACTCATCAAATTTGATGGCAAATATGCATTTAAAATGCTTAAGTCAATTTGATTATTTGATAGTTATTGTAAATGGTTAAGGCATTATATATATATATATATATATATATATATATATATATATATATATATATATATATCCTTTTTATAACTAATAGAAATTTAAATTTTTTATTTTTTTAAGAAATTAAAAAATATAATTATACTGTAATGGTGATTTTAATAGCTTTTACATTCTTTGGAATATCATAATAAAAACTTTGCTTTTTAACAACTATTTAAAAAAAACTTTAAGTGGAGCTAAATAAAAATCAGAGTTACTCACTGTTTAAGAAAAACTAACACACACACACACACACACACACACAGAATTGATTTTATGGAGCAGACCGTTGATTGCTATTTAGTTCTTCAGGATGAAATAATGACCAATGGCCTTTGGAAGGGTTTGTTACACAAGGCATTTCTACTCTGATTTTTCTAGTCATCCATAATTTTCATTAACCTTTGATTACCCAAGAAACATATCTGTGTGTTAAGAAGTCACCTTCTCTTCTTGAGATGTGGGCTGGGCAATCTGTTCCACTTTCTTTAATTTAACTGTCTGAGGATTCTGTCCACCTCTTGCCCCAATCCTTTTTCAAGTCCATTAAGCTTCTCTAATGCCTACAGGTCACCATTGGCATTCCATGGTCTCTCAAAATTAATTCTTTTTCACAAAGTTCACTTCTCTTGTATTTATAATGCTGTTTAATGATCTCCCCCAATTACCCAAGCTAGCAACCTCAAAGACCATTCCTAATACATTTTGGATCCAATAACCCAGGTTCGATCATTTAATCCATCCTTGAAGAATTCTGTTCATCTTTCAGACCAAAGACTACACCCAATCTTTGATTTACTATCCAGATGAAGAGCTTCTTAGATATTGGTGGAAGTGTTGAATAGTTTGGGCCAAGAAATAATTACATGATCACAGGTAATCAATGTATGGTTCAGAATAGGAAAGAAAACTACTGTGCACTTCAGCTTAGCAGACTTTCCACTGTACAAGAGAGAGGCAAGAGCAGGAAACAGAAAGGTTCAAGATTTAGGTCAAGACTTTTAGATGCTAGAGAATCATTACCATCTGTACTCTTGTCCCCTTATCTCTCTATAGCAAAGTCTAATTAGTAGATTCAATTAATAATCCGCCTCAGAAAATATTTCTCGGTCCCATTGTCTCCTCTCTAAAGCCTTGTAAGACTTTAGTTCAGTATGCCACCATCTCACATTCGAAATATTTCCATTGTCTTCTTTTGACCTACCATGCTTCATCCCTTCCTAAAATTTAAATATGATTAAATTTTTCTGCTTATCATCCTTCAGTGGCTCATCAACATCTACAGAGAAAAATCTGCGCTTGGATCAATAGATGCTGTGACATTACATCTTCAGTAAGTTTAAACCTTTCGTGTTCTTTAATGTATCCCCTGACTTAGATAATACCAGAAAGCTTGATTTTTTTATATTGTGATATTCTATGAACTCCCTCCTTTATGTACACCATCTAAGTAAAATTAGCAACCCTGTAGTGCTTTCTCTATGCCTGCTTTCATCTGCCAATATAATGTTGGTCCTCCAATTATTTGGAAAGCACAGCTCCTCTCTAGAAACTTCCTTATATTTGAGACTGAATTAATAGATTCTTATGTTATTTCTAGAAGTGATATACTATTGGGGCTTTAATTCAATCAGAATTGGACTTTTGTCAAGTGTGCACTATTCTAGTTATTGAGTTACCTTGGGCAAGTAAGATTATTTAAGTCTCATAAATGGTAGGAAAAAAAAGGATATTTGCTCTTTAGGCTTGCTGTGCTATACATAAGCCAGTTATCTAACATGGTGCCTGTTCTAAAAAATATTAGCTATTACATTAATTGATCTCTATATAATGCATATTTTATATATAATTATACACACATGTTTTGTATATATAAATATATATATATAATTATAGAGAGAGTTTATTCTTATGATTAATGCTAATATCTTATGAAGCCTAAAGTATCTTTATGGTGAGTTCCTTCCACATAAGAGCTCAGTAAGTATGAATTAATCTACTGTAACAAAATATGTTTTTTAAGTGATCATCATCTGGTCCACAGTCCTTTCTTGCTGTTTTACATTGTTTTCTCTGTTCAGCATCCATAGCTGCTGCCTTCAGGGCTTTCTCTATTTATGGTCTGTCTTGTCTCTTCAGCACTGATGTACACAGAGACTTATGACTGAGTTAGTGAAGAATTTTATTATATATGCTGTATAGCCTTCTCCTCTGAGGTTTGTGCACACAACTCCTTAAGGAATGCAATGGATTTTAGGCCCACATTAAAAGGTACCTCTGCTTCACAAAGTATTGAGTTAGTCTTACAAGTTCATCTAAAGAATGTTTTTAAAGTTATATTAGAGTGAGACTATGATTGTCAAAAACCTGAATAATATTCTCAAAATAAAACTCTGTGCACAGCATTGTATTAGAGAATAGAAAGCAGAATTCAATAATGCTCATCAAAGATTAAAATACAATCAAGGGTGAAGTAGCTGGTGTGGGAAACTGATTTCAAAAATGGAAAAAATCTAGGAGTGCTTCAGGAGGCTCTTTTGAGGGTAATTGCTCACTCTTTGAAAGGGACTCACACTCATTTATAATATCTCTATAACATAAAAAGAAAGAAAGATCTTTCTAGGCTGTCTACAGTGTGAATCAGCGAAGGAGAAAGAAGCAGCGTGTGACACTGTTAGGGGGTAGGGAGTTGGCAGGACTTGGAGAGTGGGCCTGTGTAAGCATGACAGCCTGCAGCTGAGAAAGTGCTGATCTGGTAGATAGGATGGAGACAAGTAGATGACCTTGAAAATCAGGCAAAGGAATGTGATCTATGGATTAAGTAGAGGAGTCACTAAACACTGAAGCAAAGCTGACAGAAGAGTGCCTTTGTAAGACTCCTCTTACCACCTAATGGACAGTAAGCAAGGGAGGGTGATGTTACTAGAAGGAAAATATGCTCAAAGGTAAATGTAGAAGAATCCGAACATGTTTAAAAGCCATACCCTATACAACTGATTGTTCAGGTGAGAAAGGTAATAACTAGACAAATGAGATGGAATAATGAAGATCAATGAATACAAAAGTCCAAAAGATAATGAGCAATATAGCTAATGACAAAAGTAATAATATATCATCTGTAGATTCATGTTGGGAGGGTGTGAATAAATGACTTTTCAGCTACAGGAATTCCCTGAAAAGTAACAGAGAGATAAGATAGCAGCTCTTCACTCAAAGCACACCCATTGCCTTAAACCCCGTGCTTAGTCCATGTCTTCAAATCCCCATCAGGAGACAACCTCTCCAAGGGGATTTATTCTAAACACACCGCCAAGGTTTGAAGCAGAAACATGATCTAAGTGATCATCCCTTTACTACATGTTAATCTCTTAAAATATAAGGGTGTTACAGCTAAAGTACTTCTCATAAAACAAGTTCAAGAAGTCTAAGTCAAATTTAACATTAGCACGCTCCTTTCATGGGAGTTTGAGTGCACAACATTTAACCTGCAACATTAGCATGCTCCTTTCATGGGAGCTTGAGTGCACAACATTTAACCTGCAGTTCAGATATTCTCAGAAGGAACTATCTTGCCATTTTTTTCAAAAACACTCTTTTATGTCGTTGCTGTCCAATTTCTTAAAATGACAGAGAGCAGATCTCTCCTAAGACTGCCACTGAGAGGAACTGACTCACAACTGGTACAAAGAAATTATTTAGCAGATGGAATTATCAGTTGTCTCTAGTTGGTATTAAAACATCCTGGTTAAAAAGACCACAGAGGAATTTACTGAGTTCTTTGCCATACACTATTTTCAGTGCCAGGAAAGACACATATTCAATGAACCCTTTGATGTGGCAATCAACTGCAAGAAATTAGTTGGTAAATTAAATAAATGTGTGTGTGCATGCGTGTGTGTGTGTGTGTGTGTGTGTGTGTGTGTGTGTGTGTGCCTTTGCTCTGTAGAGGCACACAACAAAGAAGAGGAGAGTAAAAAGGAAAAATCTACTTAGGAGAAGGGATCCAAAGTGACTCAAGTTATTAGGAAATAAACTATGAAGAATTTCATAATCATGGTGCAATGTAGGATGCCATAAACTGGACAGTTTAAAAACAATAAAAATGTATATGGTTATGAAACCTTCTTTTATAGATCTGGAGGTTGAGAAGGAAAGAATGAATTTGATGTTAGAAGACCCTGTTCTTGGTTCAGAAGTTGGATCTCCTTGCATCCTTAAGGACAAGAGTTCTTTATGATGACACTCATGTCATTTTAGAGACATACATATACATGTGCAGTCACACACTGAGATATTATCTTCTAAACATATCACCTCTCATTAGGGCTCAAATGAACATCTAAACCTGATTTGAGACAGTCTCCAAAGAAATGTCTTTAATATGCCATCATAATTGCAAAACCACTCTGAAAGTGAGGCTCAGCTTTAAATACTCACTAATAACTCAAAAGCCAAAGGCAATTCAAAAAGTCCTACAAAAGTGCCTTTGATTATCATTAATGAAAGGCAAAACAGAGGTATCTGCATATTACTAACTCAGTGAGTCTTCAGCAATTCCATGTCTCCCTACAACCAGAATGGAATCACAGTGTTTCCTTATTCTTTTATTGTGTTCTTTAATATCTGGGGCAGAAAATATTTGACCTCTTCAAGATAAATTTTTTAAGTACTAGCTCTTATAATTGAGGAAGATTTCATTGTATTACTGACATAAAATTGTTACTGACATATTCATGTTCATGAAATTCAGTATAGTGTTTTAGTACATTTATGTAGTAAGCCACTTCAAATCTATGTAAATGGCATATCTGTCACTTCCTTTGGGTTGGATATATTAATAATTCTTTCTTCTTGATATTTTGATACATTTAAAATATTGCTGGTTACAGGCCTCTTATACTCTACAAAACAGTAGAACTCAACAGTCCCATCTTACTGTACTTTTGTATCCATTAACTACCCCTATCTACCTCCATCTTCCGTACCCTTGGTACCTATTCATTGATAAGTACTATTCATCTTCAACATCTAAATAATAGTTGTTTTTCTTTATCTGCCATTTATAACTAGCAATGTACAGTATTTACCTTTCTTTCTTTTATCTTATTTCATTTAACATGATGTTTTTGTTCATCCACTTTTCCAAAACCAAAAGGATCTCATTTACATTCATGTGTGTGGCAAAATAATGCCCTGTGATCTACATATGCCACATCAGAGATGGTAATTTATTAAAATGGTGTTAGCATTCAGGTTTTTCTTTATGTATTATACAGTGCTGGAGACCAAACATGAGTATTTTACATTCTAGGCAAATGCTACTTGACACAGATTTTTCTCTTCTTTGTGTTTCTATCATTATTCTATATTTGATGTGTTCTCAATTTTTATAACATGAATTTCTCCTAGATTTTATTCTTACATCTTAGTAAGACCTCTAACAGTACAGTTTTGTCTACGTACCTATATCCTACTCACTATCCCTCTATGAGTCTGCACCATTTTCTTTGAAGTAAATGTTATTATTTTATCTTTTCTATATCATCTAAGTATGCACTTCACATAAATAAATGTGAAAACTTGCATATACAAAGATATCTGCTGCATAGCTAAATATCATATGCAATTATATCAAAATAATTGCGTTGAAGACAGCTCAGTGTAAACACATTCAGCCCTTGTGCATACACAGACTCAGTGTTTGTAGAGAAGTTACTATGTGCAAGAAGTAACAATGAATATGTTTTTCAGCTCTCTTGATAACACTCCAAGTTGGCCATTAGTATTATTTCTACTTACACAGAGACAGCTGAGATTTTAAGAAACTAAATGAATTCATACAACTCCCCAACTAATACAGAAGAGTGCGAATAAAATTAGAAATTCAGATTGACTTCAAGCCTGGACATGCAGTACTTACAAGTTTCTTTAGAACACTGAAACCCATTTTTCATGTATTTTTCAAAAACCAGCTACATTAAGTGGCCAATAAAACACTTTGGAACAGAAAGAAAAAGCTTCTCAGTGGGCTTAGTGCGCCTAGTCTTCAGATGTTAAAAAAATAAAATACAATCTTAAAACAGGTCCTGTGTTTGCTTAGATATATGCAAATTGAATCTTCTAGGTGGCAGCATATTAACATTAATATTGCCTTTGGAGTTCTGGCTTGTCAGCCTCTGTGTCAAATTGGACCTCAAAATAGGATTTGCAAAGATTAGAACTGCAACAAGCAGCCAGGGTCTCTCACTTGACCGCAAGTAATTGAATTATCAGTTGGTTGGAGGTAAATAGCACTGAAATTCATCCCATTTATATTTTAAACAGGGACAAAATTACTTTTATATGCATAAATTAGCAGACACTCTAGGGTAAAGCAACACATTTAAAAGAGTCAAGGTAGACAGCATCTGAACAGAGACAAAGGACGCTAAGAGCTGCCCTTAGTTTAGTATGTTCACTGCTGGAGTAGACCCAGGCTGCAGAATCATTATTTCAGGGGAGAAAGGTCACATCTAAAGCCAGATGGAAAACCATTGGCATCACCAGTTTTAAGATGTTAATGCCTTGGTAGCGGGATGGGTGGGATAGCTGTGTATTTTCTGTTCAGAGTAGAGTACAGTTTAACTTTTTCTTATGCCCATCTCACTCTAGCAGTTCATCTTCCCCAGACATCTTTGTAGACCACCAGAGTCCAGTACCTCCATCCTTTGAATTCTGTGCCATTAACAAAACTGCAAAATCCATTTTCTCATTTTATCCTCATAGGCTTGCACAGAATCTGCCATGGGCCTAAGAGAAAAGACAATGTAGGAAATACAAGTGTTCTCAAATATAATATGCATAATATGAACCTGTTCATATATCAAAACTTCTATGGCTTTTTCAATATCAGAGCAAAGAACATATATATTTTGTGGTTTCCAGCCACCCCCTCCCCTTTTTTCAGTACTGTAAATGAACCAAGAGCTTATTGTTGTGCTTGGTAGGTAGACTGTCTTCTGTAGACCCATATCCCTAGCCTCCCTGATTTCTTTCTCTGGCAGATTCTCCTCCACTGACCTGTATTTCTAGCCTCCATGATTTCTTTCTCAGGTAGACTCTCCCTACCAATGTATATCCCCAAGCCCCCTGGTTTCCTTCCCAGAATCCCACTAAGTTGTCCAATCTTTCACCCATTCTTCCACATAGGCAAGTTCACATGTGTGATCCTTCTGCTATTATCTCTCAATGATTGCCAGTAAGACCAGTGCCTCCAGAACAAGGTTTGGGCTTCCCTCTTTAGTTGAGCTTGGGTGCTATGGGCACCATGCAGATTTCTCCTTGGAATGGAACCATTGATTTTCTCAGAGGTGAACTGTTAAACCCCTTTTAAGGTGTTGTTACAGCTTGGATGGATTGTGTAGCCCAAGACATGCCTTTACTCTGTCACATTCTTACCTGAGTAGTCAAGGTAGGTTGCCAAGGGCTATACTCCTTGCTTTCATTCAGAAAAATCCCTGAATACTGTTCACTATCTACAATAGTACTGAAAGTCTCGAGAATAGAAGAATTCAGAAGACATGGCAGAAATAAGAGGAGCATTATGCTTTGATGTCCTGAGGACAGCTGGGGGGGGGCAGTCTCTCAGTTAACAGTGCCAGCTAATGTGGGTTACTAATTTACAGTGATATTTCTGTCAGTGTCAACTTCAGCAGTTAAGTGCTTCCTAAAGACTCATAGTGTCTGTTCTTAATACCCATCCAATGTGAGGAGAACAGAAAGCATGGAACTGCTGAGCATGGAGATTCACATCTGAAATTCAAGGATTTAGAAAGTTGAGGCAGGAGGGCTGCTACAAATTTCAAGGCAGCTGGAGCTAGGAGGCTATTGAGAGAAAGAGGGGAAGAAGCTGGGGAAGAGAAAGGGAGAAAACAAGGAGGAGGGAAAAAGAGAGGAAAGGAGGGAGAGAAATGTAGAATGGAATACAGCCACTCTTTGGCTTCAGTGACGTTGAAAATGTCAATTGCTTTTCAAGGACAAGAGGCTAAAAAATGAAGTTCCAGGTTGATTTCATGAGTATACCATAATACAATAGTTTTTCAGTTTCAGAAAGATGAAAAATGTATGACATGAGAGTAAAAATGTTATGTTTTAAACTAGAAAAAAATGCCAATATTTCTTATTTATTTCATTTTTATTTGTTTGTATTTCCCTTTAATCTTAGACTGAGTGCAAACTCCCTTGGGTATCACTGCCCTTTTCACACTATTCCATGGATTTGGATACTAGCCCGCTGGGGTAATGGTGCTCCCACGTTAACTTCTAATCATATTGCCCCTTACCCAAATGTGTTTGGAACTATACAATCCTGTCACAATAAAAATAAAAACAACCACGTAACAACCAGTGACTGCCATAGGAGGCAGTTCACCAGAGATAACATTTAAGTTATTAACTCAATTAACAAGTATACAATTCAATCACACTCTTTTAAAGCAAAAAGGCAAGTTTCTGCAGAAAATGTGTCCTGCCAAAACTGCATCCAGAAGCCAGTGAGGGCTTCCAGCCAATGCTCTGTCGTGTCCACTCTAAAGTTACAGGCAGAGTTGAGACACAATCACCATACAACCTCAGTTATATAGTTTCCCATTTTTCTGTGAGAAAGTGGTGAGCAGAAGTCGATTATCTCCATGTCTGTTACAATTCTACAATTCTCAAGAACCACAGCTCTGTGACCACATGGCATCAGGACAAAGTAATATTTATGACAGTGCTAGATTCCTCTCCATACACAGCTAGCTACAAAGGAGACAAGTTTAAGAATCCCTCTGTAATGAGTTCCCCAACATCCAAACACATATAGACAGTATAAGAAACACTGTTTCTCTCAGTGAATTCCCTGAGGCTGTGGAGGACAGGGTTAGTATTAAGCAGTCACAGCACATTTAGGAGATTGAAGTATCCCCTGCCCTGATGTGTTCTTTCACCTTGGCTAAGCCTTACAAAGAACAGGGATAAAAGTGGCTCAAGGCAAATTTCATTTCCATCTTCATCTCTGTTCAGTGGGCACATTATGAAAAAAATAAAGACATTCCTTTCATTGTAAAGTAGGCCAAAATCTTGTGAGCCAGAAACAGGGGGACACACACGATGTATCTGTAGGGTAGAACATTCATATCTGGCACGTCAGATTTCCATTATAACTAGATGGGGGGTGACAACCATAGTCCACTGTTGCTTTCTCCCTGGGGAGCCATAAGAAAAAGTAATGAATCCACAATGCTTTAGATAGGGAGACAGTGAAGCAGAGGCAGGAATATTTAAGTTATATACTAGATGAAGAGAAAGATAGAGGGAGAGAGAGCAAAAGAGAGAAGGGGAAAGAGAAGAGCAAGACAGACAGAAAGACAGATACATAGGGAGATAGAAAAGAGATACAGAGAAAGGAATATTAAATTTGGTGCAGAGCTAAATTAAGAGAATGGTACTTGTCTGTTATCTATTTATGCATTTCTGTGAAAATGCATGATGGCATTTCCTGTATTGAATCCTACCTGCACAGTATCACAAGATGTTTAGTACAGTGTTTAGTTCAAGTCCTGGACAAATATTGCTACAAAAGGGTTGAATTTCAAAGAGATGTATTCTTTGACCCATAGTATGTATTTCATTCCTGCATTATATCTGTTAAGGTTCTGTTACCAACAATTAAAAGAATGACTTTTATGCAATTGTTGGGCCTCAGACAATATAGCAGTACCTTACATGAGAAGTTTAGAGGGATTTGTTAGAGTGTATTTAAATATTGTGACCTGCTGAAGATGATAATGTTGTGGTTTCATGATTTTTCTGTTGAGTTCAATGCTAGGCTCACAACCAAATATATAAGAATCAAAATGGCCAGCATTAGCTGGGAGTGGTGGCACACGCCTTTAATCCCAGCACTTGGGAGGCAGAGGCAGGAGGATTTCTGAGTTCAAGGCTAGCCTGGTCTACAAAGTGAGTTCTAGGACAGCCAGAGCTGCACAGAGAAACCCTGTCTCGAAAAACCAAAAAAAAAAAAAAAAAAAAAAAAAAAAAAAAAAAAAAAAAAAAAAAAAAAAAAAAAAAAAAAAAAAAAAAAAAAAAAAAAAAAAAAAAAAAAAAAAAAAAAAAAAAAGGCCAGCATTTTAACAGGCAATGTATCTTGTGGTGCATTTTTTCATGAAAATACAATTATATCCATATTGCTAGAGCTCAAGTAGTGTTATCAGCAGATGCTGGAGTCTCCTGTTGCCAGGATTTCAAAGTTCTTGTGACACAGAACAAGGGAATAAACAGGCTCATGAATATAATCAAAAATAGATAGAGCTTATTAGGGGAAAGTATACTTTCAAAGAGGAAGGAGAGAGCCAAGGCGAGGAGGAAGGTTAGAAACACTATGATTTCATACCAAAGGCTTATGACTTATTATGGGTCATATATCAGGAGCTTTCTTGAGCATTTGTCCACCCCACAAGCTAACTAGTATGGTAGGGGAGACTGGGAAGTTTCCAGTGTTTCACTCCATAAACTGGAGACTTTCATCAGGCTAATCCATCAGTCCTGCACCTCATCCCCAACAGCTACCCTTTTTCTCCTGCCTCAATGGAGCAATGAGAAACCTTGTCCTTTTCTTACAGAGGTAAACAATGACCTTTCCCTTATATTTATAAGCACCTCCGTTTTCTCAGTTATATTCCAAGCCCACGAGTACCCAGGGCCTTACAGCGATTTTGAACAAAGCCATTATCAAAGCAAATAATAAACCTTCATTTTTCTTTCTTTTTACCCACTTTTAGAAAAAAAAAAAAACACATGATCACTGCTCATTTTCTTTTGCTTTATGTTTTTAAGCTCCAACACATCTTGACTATATTAATCCTCTTGAAATATATCTCTGGCGTCTATATCACAGGTAAAGTGAGATTCATGAACCTAATTTACAGATAAGTGCATTTCATCTCAAATTTCACAGGATGGCTTCTTTTTGAAATATGAGAAAATTATCTAGAAGAATTTAATATGGTTTAGTCATGCAGAATGTGCCCAGTTTGCAAGTTCTGAGTCCTTCCAATTTGACACCAGAGTAACTACCAACTCAGTAACTTAAAAATGAATCACTTCTGGCATACATAGACCAAATGGAAATGTCTAGAATATTAAAATAACATAGGTAGCATTTTAAGCAATTTTATGGCTGGAGAAATGGCTTAGTTGGTGTGATTCATACAACAGAAACTTGAAAACCTGAGTTCAGATGACCAGAACCTAGATTTAAAAGCCTAGCATTTAATGCAAGGGACTATAGTCTGAGCACTGAAAGGTAGAGACAGGAGTATCCTTTGACTTACTAGCCAACCAGCCTTACAAGCAGTGAACTACAAGTTCAGAAATATATGGTATATGCTACATGGAACCTTGTCCACACAAGTGAGGTTGTGAAAGTTTCCCTGACAAGTAATATCTGACCTATTTCTTGAAAGATAGGTAGTGGTTCATATTAGAGATATATTAAAAATGTGAAAACATTGGAATGTTATGAGCAAAAATCTAACTAAAATATACAAGGATGCAAAGGCACAATATGTAAGTGATTCGTATTTGTGCTTCTCACATCCAAATTAAGCCTTAAGAGACATTCAATGGCTCATTTGCCCACCAATCATTCAGCCAACACCTTAATGAAACACAGAACCAGAATTTTGGTTAAGAAATGAGTCATCCCAGTAAGAAGATATTCCAGGGACATGCTAATGTATCACTTCCAAATATCTTGATCTTCATCACAAATTAGGCCTCCTGTAGATCCACCACCCCAGCTCTGCCAGACATGTTCTGAGAGAGCTCAAGTTCACTTTCACCAAGCTGACAAGGCCAGACACTGCCCCCGTTGTATACTCATCCACTCTGGACCCACACATTCTGTGTTGCTGTGAGAGGTGAAAGCATCGAGACTCATCAGAGCTAGGATAAAAAACCTACAACTCTAACTTGCCAGAGAAATGGCAGTAAGAGATGGCACTCCCGCAAGTAACTATAACAAATTTAGCAAGTCAAACAGAAGGAGAAAGAAGCTAGGGATAATGTGTGTGTGTGTGTGTGTGTGTGTGTGTGTGTGTGTGTGTGTGTGTCTGTGTGTCTGTGTGTGTGTGTGTCTGTGTGTGTGTGCATGTGTGTACGTGTGTATTCATGTGTATTCATGTGTATTCATGCTTGCAACTCCTCTAAGAAAATAAAGTTCTCTTAGGACTCTGTCTTCTATATTGTCTACTTTTTTTTGTTTATCTTCCCCATTTGCTACTTAAAGAGTCAGGGTTCACAGTCATGCTAACTCTACCTCTGAAACAAGGGAGGAGCTAAGAGCAGATCTAGTCTAAGTCTGCAGAAAGTGGTGACTCATAGCCAACCATCCTTCCTGTCTCTGTTCATTCCATCATGGCTACCTACATTTTTTTTTCTATTTACATGTCTCCTTTGCAAAACTATAAATATTTTGAAGAGGAAACACTGGAATTTACCCTGCCACACTTAGTAATTGTATTAAAGTCACTGCTTGCCTATTAAATGCCTGCTCTATCAAAAATTCGAATTACTCAGAATAATGATGATCTTTAGTGATGAGATATTAACCATAAAGGGAAATTTTTTTTCATGAAGGGAATTTTTAAAGTTCTTTCCTGCAAATTATATGAGTTAATCGTTGATTTGTGTTTTCTCCTTTAGAAAGCTACCATTATGACATTATTATATGGAAACAACATAAGACCTTTATTTGCAAGGGGCTGCACTACGGATAAAACTTAAATCATGGATCCTGCATGAACACATTCATTATTGTTGAGAAAGAGGTTTGCTACTAGCCCAGGCTAACTGGAGTTGTAAACCCTTTTGCTGCAGCCACCTTACTGCTGGGATGAAGGCTGTGCCGTTACATCTGGCCCAGCTCTTTGTTTTTACTGGAAAGTGTTGTAGTCAGCAAAATAGCAGTGTGCCACATGGCCATTACCTGAAATCACCAAAATTTTCTCAGAGGGAATACATGATGCAGTCAAGGCAATATAGATGGCTCTGCAATTTCCTTCCTTGCTTAGTTAAAATATCACATAAAAGCCCAAATGGAATCAGGATACACAAACAACCAGGAACTCCAAAAACTGCTGGTGGCAGATTCCAGGTTATAAACTCCTAGGAGTTCTCCATGATGGTTTCACAATCTTTTGTCCCACTCATGCATTTGGAGATGATCAAACAGAAACTATGGACAGTCTTTTAAAGCCCTGGCTGCTTCCATGAATACTATGTAATAAACTGTCCTAAATTTTGGAAACTTAACTTCTTATTGCTCTTTTCTCCCCATAAAGGCACATCCATAGAGCAGCAGAGGCTGGAAACAACTGGAAGCATCTTCATTTTCATCTGGTACCTGGGCTTGAACACAGCAATAGCTGGAGGCTGGTCAGGCATCTGTTCCTCTTTTCATGGAGAACATTGGCACCCCCACAGCACAGCATATTAGGGAACACGGTGTGTACCTAGATTGAAGTCTGTAGAATGATACTCCGGATGACTTCAGTGAAAGCCGTGAGGCTCTTCTGGTTTGCAAAGTCCCAGAATCCTTTTTCCCTCACTTTTTCTCTCATCCTCCATCCATCTCTTATCTCCTCTCCACTTTGCCAAGCAGCTGGCTAATATCAGATTCAACCTTCAACAGAAGAAGCTGGACAGAAGTTGTGTCCATTTTAATCTAATTTTGTACAGAGCTTAATGTGTTATTTGAATTATGTTTACTTAATCCCTTATATTTAAACAGTTTTAAATCTTTGGGATATAAAATGCACTCATTGTTCAGAGAAATTAGAAAAATATTTTATACACGATGGCTATTTGTTGTCCTTACATTATGCAATATACAATGCGAATGATTTCCAACACTACTGATCAGGGTTATTAGTATTATTTTGTTATTAATACTCCCTATGGTTTAATTACTATTATTATTACTTCAGATAGGATTTCATCTGCCTAGGCAAAGGACATCGTTCACTTAATTTTTATTGGAAACATATTTTATTTTAGTTTTGTCAGATTTCGTTTTTTCATATAATTTAATTGAAATAAAATGGCAGGGCTTTATTCCCCCATTTCCTCCCCTTCAGCTCCTCTCACCTACCCTGTCTCAAACCCTGTCATGCTCCCTACTCTTAAGCTGAGAGCCTCTTTTATTTGTTGCATATATTTCTGTGGACATGTGTGTGTGTTTATATATTCATAAACAAGTACACATAAAAAGCAGTTGCTGAGTTCACTTTAGTTGCTTCTGTGTAGAGGCTTCAGGACTGACCACTCTGCATTGGACAGCTCATATGGGGATTCACACCAGGAAGGAAGGAGTGCCTCTGTCCTTTATAACTGTAGGGTCATGTGAATTCTAGATATTTAATGTAATCTTTCTTCTTTTTATTCTTGATAAATTGTAAAGGGAATCTTATCCAATCAGTGTTTCACTTTGAGAGCTAATAAATTATAGGTGTTCTATATCTTATTAAAATGCTATATTCTGATACCACAGAAATTTTATATAAAACATGAGAAAACATGGCTTTCTTTTCTCTTCAGTATTGAGCTCTGGAAATAAATAAAAATATGAGTTTTTCTCTGGCTAATGATAATATAATTTTTATTGTTATATATTTTTATTATAAACAGAGAAGTTTTCTGTAATGAAGCAATAATAAAATTTAATAGTAAAGGCTATAGATCTTTTCCAGATCTTTGCCCAGGGCTTACTTCTTTCCCATTGGTATTATCCTTATAACTATCAAGTATCAAAAAATATATTAATCAGTTACTAAAGGTGAAATGTACACAGTGTGATGTGTTTAAAGATTCCCTTATAGATATTAACAGATAAATTATGTAGTTCATCATGAAATAATCTGTAAAAAGAACATAGTTAAGATAGCCATCAAGATTTTACACACACACACACACACACACACACACACACACACACACACACACCACTCTTAATCATTGTCTGGATTAGAACAGTGTCCAAAATGTCCTCTTGAAGAACTTCTTAGTGCTACAGGTAAATTATTTGCAATTTGTTCCCTTGCAGGAGTGATGAAGTTTTCTAGCGACACCCATCAGCAAAACAAAACTGAAGCTTTCTCTCAGCTGAGACCCTAAGGCTCTGCTCAGGACATTTGCTGTCTAAAGGTGACAATCTCTAAGCTCCTCCAGATCTATTCTTATCAGAAGCAGTTAGGAGTAGTAAGATTTGAAGGCTGTCTTGATCTACATACCCACAGCAACCTTTGAGGGATGTGAATACCAAGCTTCTGTCCTCCTCCCCTCCAAGTGCTGCCCCTGCTCTTCTTTCTAAAGTCAAAGGTTTATCTAGGATTCAGTGACAGAAGTTGCAGAGCATTTGTGGCCACTTTAATATATTCTATATATAATTTAATATTTTATGTTATAGTATTAGCACTGGCCTCTCAACCTGCAAAGCACTATAATAAACCTGTGTTTCAGTAGAGCCTGGTGAGTTCCACACAGTAAATATTTTATTTAAGAAACTACTAAAGTCAACATTTAATATGGTTCATGACATCTCTGTACAGAAAACAAAGAAACCAACCATATTCTTCCTAGCATACTGTTGGTTTGCCTGAATAAATCTTCACTTATACCAAAGTCATTTTGAATTGTGCAATTTTAGTTATTTCTACCCACTTCTTGAATGCTACAAACTGAGAATCATATGTTTGCTCCACCCTATAATAGTTTTTAGACTATGAGACTGTCTCTTACAGTGTTTCATTTTAGTATACAGTGCTACATTTTATCATACAATCATTACAGTTGTTATAGTAATTTCTCTCAGGGCTTCTTTTTGATTATCGTTCCTTATTATCCCATTTTACATTAGAAGAAACGTCAGGTAGTTAGCTTGCAGAAGTGCAAGGACATCACAGCATCAAGCTATCTGATGGTATTCTCAGCCTTTTGGAAGGTGGAAGTTATGGGTCTGTCACCACGTTCCAAATATTTAGCTAATGCTCCTAAAATATTAGGTCACACACAGGGAAGGACACTAAGTACCTTTAGGTGTTCTAAGATAATGTGGACCTGGACTTGCAACATTTCAATGCCCCCACATCATCATGGTTATAAACTGTCCGTAAGACTTCATGGTCCCCATTTCTTTCCAGGAATTCTCATTCACAGAGCTTTATCATTTTTCTCAAGAGAGATATAAAGAAAACAAAATTAATGTTTTAAACCAAACACACTTAATTTTTACCATTGACATGACCAAGATAGGTTTTTCTATCCTGAAGGAAATCACATTGGATTGACTGGGAAGCCAAACCCAAGATAGTATGTGGGAAAGGACTGATAAGATACTGTGTTCTACTGTGAGCCAACAGCAAGTCTGCACAGAATAGGATGGATCCTTGAACTTGGGTCCACTCCTAGCATTTTATATAAATTAACAGATGTCCACTGAAGACAAATTAGGAAAGCTCTTATAGGGAGAATTTTCAAGTTAATTCCAATTGTCCTTAAATAACTGCATAACTTTCCTTCATAGTGGAAAATACTGAGCATAAACAAACTTGGTACATTTGCTTGTATTTGCTGAATTATTTAACTTAAATTAACTAAATTTCTATGTTAGATTTATTCATTTAATCTTATGTGTGGGAGTTCTGTCCGCATGTATATATGCATGTATGCCACATATGTGCCTTGTGTCCTCAGAGATCAAAAGAGGGACCCTCTGAAACTAGAGCTATAGATGATTATAGACCACCATGTAGATGGATACAGGGATCAAGATCCTGTTCAAGAGCAACAAGTGCTAGTAACTGCTGAGCCATCTCTGCAGGACAGACGTAAATAGTATTAAAATTAGTAATACAGGCTTGGTAGGCCATGTTTGGTTGATATCCCTGGGAGGCCTGCACTTTTCTGAAGAGATATAGAGGAGGAATAGAGGGGAATGGAGAGTAGGAGGAGAGGAGGGAGGGGAAACTGTGGTCTGAATGTAATATATGGTAGAAAAATAAATTTTAAAAGTAATAATTAAGGAAATTATGTTTGATACGTTAAAATCACATTTGGATTTCTTCACACATGCATTTTTGTGGTTTTATAGATTCCTCACAATACAAATGAAGCAACCAATATTCCCAGGCTTGGGAAGGTCAGCCCTGATACCTCTGACTTTGGATTATGACCTGTCCACCGATATGAGTTAAGAAGAGAAAAAGGGAGAAAAGAGCATACATGTATGTAAATATGTGCATCTTTATTAAATAACCATAGTTTGTATGTCTCATGTTGTTTGTAAATCTTATATTACCTCATTACTTAAACTTTGCATTCTACAAAAGTATAAATATCTTTTAAGTCCATCCTGATAATAAGGAGGCTTTCATGCTTATAAGATAGAGGATGTTAATTAAGGCTGCTCTTTCTTTGAATATGTGTTTTATTAATCTTTGAGAATTTCATACAGTATACTTTGGTCATATTTACCACTGTCTCCTAAGATGCCCAAGTTCCACCTTCCTCATTCCCTACTCATATAAATTTGTGCCCTTGTCTTTTTTCTTCTTTTAAAGTCCATCCAGTCTATTTAATGCGGGATACATGGTCTTAGGTGAGTGTCCATCCACAGGAGCTGGCCATCCACCAGAGCTTGTTCCACCAGACAGGGCCCATACACTTAAGGAAAACCACGTCTCCATTTGCCATCAAACTATCAGTTACTAAGAGTTCCTTCCTCAGCTAGATGTAGGATTCTGTGACCACTTATACCCTCTATGTTGGGATTTTGTGTAGTTTGGGACAGTGCAGTTCTCGAGCATGCTACCATAGCTATAGTGAGTCTGTTTTGTGGATTCTTAATAAAGTCAGCAGCTGCATGCAGAGATGCTTAAATACCACAGTAATGTGTGTTCCTCTATTTAAAACAGTAAATGCAAAGATATATAGGTCTCGGTAATGTTATCAAGCTGAAATCTTCTTACCAATTCAATTATGTTTTCAGTATTTAGGTAGTGACATGAGCAGTCATTATTAATGAGTGAACAGGAATTCCTGGAAACTAACTTGAGCTACATGTCAATTTCAATTATTTTTCCATGTGAGGAGATAATGAAACTGGAGAGACAAGTCATAAAATAGTATAAAATTCTGCCTTTTGAGCTTGGTAAGAATTCTGTTCAATTTAATTCTATAACATTAATCATAGCATTTCAGTTCCCCCAAAAGACTGTGTGCTGAGCAGTGTAATGGGCTCTGCCCACTCATAATGGGAAGTTCATATTTTTGCCGCTAGAGGCACCACAAGAAGAGTTGCTTCACCACATCCCATTTAAAAGTGTACACTTAATGTTTCACACGCAGAGGCCAATGTCACAAAATGTTCTATAACATGAGTAGCCACTGGCTGTGCCCTATTCTGGAGAAAACTGTCATCTGAAATAAATTTTAAAAAGATAAACTTTTGTTCATTTCCATTAGCTGGTTACTTTATAGAAATGAGGCTAATTAAAAAGATCAGAAAAGTTTGAACATCTCTAGGGTCCCACCCTTTTTGCATTCCATATAACTCTGGAAGTCTTAGTTGACAAACAACCACAATGAAGGAGAGTCATTGACATCAGCTTTTCATGGTTCCAGATAGACTGAGAAGGGAGGCAGACTTGATATAACTGCATTTCTCTTGCCTGGGCACCTTCTCATTCTTTCTTTGACCACCATGTATAGGACCTATACATTTCTCCTCCTTAGAGCCTTCTCATGATTAATAAAATTCATCTAATAAACAGAAGAATATGTACCATTTCATGAAAGGAAAGATATGTGGAGCAGTAAAGATGGACATGTTATGTATATTAATTAGTAAATTTGTCTACATTAATAGCCATTATGTCCATACTAATAATTACCAGTGGGAAGAAAACCATTAGTAAACACCATTTGAGAGAGAAAGAATCTCAAATGGAGCTTGTGTCTTTAGCTCCATATATAGCAGAAGATGGCCTAGTCGGCCATCATTGGGAAGAGAGGCCTCTTGGTACTGCAATCTTTATATGCCCCAATACAGGGGAGCGCCAGGGCCAAGAAGTGGGAGTGGGTGGGCAGGGGAGCAGGGAGGGGGAGGGGGAAGGGGACTTTCGGAATAAGATTTGAAATGTAAATTAAGAAAATATCTAATAAAAATTGGAAAAAAAAAGAAAATTTTCTTAGCTAACAATGTGATCATTTTATGTAAAAACTAATTCTCTACTTTGCTTAGGTTGTGAGAAGAGGGTAATATATTTATTAAAATATAATCTATGTTAAATAAATGTATCTATTAAATGTAAAATAAACTTTTAAATTAATCTTTATCTGTCAACTCATTAATCTCATGGCTTTATGAAATTAAAGAAAAATTTTTGTCCATAAACCAAGGGAATCAATCCCCTTTTCTTCATTTTGCTTTTATCTTGAGATAAGGCTAAGAACAAAATTTCATCCAGAAAAACCCCATGTATGCAAAGAGCACACATTTAACCTAGGCTGCTATTCTGAAATGTGTTTAAATTATGAAATAACCAAACTCCGCATCAGCTTTCCCACAGAAGGGAAGCTGTTTGTTTTTTTTCTTTGCCATCAGCAAGTCTTGAATTATTTAGTGGAAAAGAATCTGCTCACTACGTAGCCAAGTAACCTGCATTTTCTGAGAGAACCCAGAAAGGGTGGAGAGTGCTACTTTATCCACCACAGCAGTGCATATTGGAGTCCAAAGAGACAAAAATGACCCTATGCAGAAGACAAGAGATCTGCTATGAACAACAGGAGCTTTCCTGCTACAGTATAAAATCTCAAGCAGCTAATTTCTCTGCATTTTAAAAAACAGAATATGATGTGATAACCTTATGTGCCTCTGAGATTTAAATACAATAATAAATCAGAAGTACTCTGAAAACTGTTCAATGATTGTGAGAAGTTGTAAATTCCATCTCAGGAAATTCTCTCATTCACATATGACTAGTTTATAGAAGCAGAGATAATCTATATACCAAGTTATCAAAGGCCTGTTAGTCATCTTTTACTAACTATTTCCATGTGGTCAATTTTGTAAACAAACTTTTTTCATTTACTTTATTCTCAAAACCACAAAGAGTGTAAATGTGACTCAAAGAAGCATTAATACAAAATAAATCCTTCACATATAGGAGCAATTACACATTCAGTACATGCAAGCACATGTTCTGGAATATCTGTTTATTATTTCCTAGTTACCAAAACAAACTGAAAATATAGAACAGCCTTTTTCTGCTCTAAATGACAGATATTATTTATGTCAACATTGTACAATGCTGTTGTGCAATGTTCTAATTATGCCTTTCACATAAATATAAAATGACCAAATAACATATATTTTATTTATTTATTCATTCACTTATTATATATATATATATATATATATATATGTGTGTGTGTGTGTGTGTGTGTGTGTGTGTGTGTGTGTGTGTGTGTGTGTTAACATGACGGCAGAGGTCAAAAGTTGACATTGGTTGTCTTTTTGAATTGTTCTTTGCCTTATTTTTAAGACAGCTTCTAACATGGCACCACCCACAGTGATACAAGCCCTTTCCACATCAATCAGAAATAATGAAAATGCCCTAAAGATTTGTCTGCATACCAGTCTTACAAAAACATCTTCTCATTAAAAGTCCATTTTTCTAATATGTCTAGGTTTGGGTCGAGTTGACAAATATCAGCTAGCAGAAGATCCAGCCCAGGAGGTAAAGTACCCACATTCTATTCTTTTATCTCAGTCCCAGTCTTCTGTGGGTACTTCCTTTCAGCCTAATAGAAGCAGGAATTTCAGGACAGAAATCTGATGCATGGCTAGTGACTAAGGACACAAATTCACTGGCAGTTATGTTGCCAATAAGCTGCTTTAAGCTACATATCTTTTGTCACATTCCCTTGGTACTGTTATTGCTGATTTATTAGTTCCTCTTACTATGTTTATTTATCTGTGAAAGTGTGTGTGTGTGGTGTGTTTGTGTCTGTGTCTGTGTCTGTGTGTGTGTGTGTGTGTGTGTGAGAGAGAGAGAGAGAGAGAGAGAGAGAGAGAGAGAGAGAGAGAGAGTATTTATGCCATGCCATGTCATGCCATCAGTGCGGAAGACAGAGATTAACTTGTAGGAGTCAGTTAATTCCTTCTGCCATATAGGTCATGGGGATTTTAGGATTGGCTGGAACTATCTTTGCCTTCTAAAGCATCTCACCAACCCTAATTTCATAGTTGTATGCTGTTGTTATTTGTGGCTTCTATGTCACTAAGTCTAGTATCTCTCCTTATAATACAGAGATTTATTTTGATCATCTAGTCTTTAATACTGACATGTATTACATTCCTATTTAATCAGAAGCCCAGAGACCTGAAATGCCACCAGTGACTCTTTGCAATGAATATTTGGGAGTGAAGGTGGAAGATCTGTAGACAGATATCTACATATACTGTGGGATATACTGTGTGACACACTGTACAGCTTCCTCAATGAGACCATTTCTATAGTTTGGGTTTTTGTGTGTGTCTTTATTTGCGGGGGTTGATTGCCAGAGTAAAGGGTAAATGTGAGGGGACAAGATTAACAATGTGTGGTGTGAAACTCACAAAGAATCACTAATAAAATCTCTGAAATAATTATCATAACTACATATTAGAATGTTTGTAAAAGGAACAGAATTCTTTGGCATGAATTTAGTCTAATACAAGATGGAAGGGCAACCCTCTTCAATGGCTTGTTTGAGGTATTTCTTAATATAGAACTCAAGATTTACTGAATGACTAATGCTCATAACATCCTCCAACTTAACTGATCCTAAAACTTCAAACCATTAATTGTATTATAGTTTTGCAATGTTTAAAAGGCAAGCGCATTGTTTCTATGCATGTTAGAAGGCTCTCTGTAGTCACTATTACTTCAATGAGGCTATGTCCCTGGGCAGGCTTACTGTTTGTCTCAGCAGCCAAGCCATGCCCTGCAGTTCATTGGAAAGGTTCTAACTCGGTTGAGGGAAGAAAGATAGAGATGAGGTTGACAGTGTTGTTAATAGTGATTAATTATTTATCTGCTAACACAGGCTTCAGGATAGCAGAGGCATATATTGAGTAAGAGACTGACTCCAATCTGCCTAGGAACCGGCTTCTAAGTGAGATGTGCAGTTCAGACATGTTTATCATTTCAGAACATATGATTTGAAATATTATTGAGGGTATACTTGATACAGTGATAAAGAGCCTTGCAACAGCACACATGTTTAGGAACATCCTCTTAGCAAAACAAGTGTGAGAAAGTAAATGCTGTGGCTGTTTTCCTAATTTCGAAGATGGTATTCGTTTAACTAGCTTTTAATGTTTCTTTCTTCTTTTATTATTCTCTCATATAGGACATTTCAACTGCAGTTTTATCTCCCGCTTCTCCCAGTCACCCACCTCCTTCCCCCAAAAACCACTTCTCCTTCATTTCCCTTCAGAAAGAGCAAACCTCTCAGGGATGTCTACCAAACATGGCAAATAAATCTTTAACAAGACAAGGCACCTCCCCTCATATTAAGGTTGGATGAGGAAACTGAGTAGGAGGAAGAGGGTCCCAAAGGCAGGCAAAAGAGTCAGGAACAGCTCCTGCTCTTACTGTTAGGAGTCCTACAAGGTTGCCAAGCTATAAACCTATAGTATGCATGCAGAGAGTCTAGACCAGACAAATGTAAACTCCTTGATTGTTGGCTGAGTCTTTGTGAGCCCCTGTGAGCCCTAGTTAGTTAGCCCTAACGGGTATTTTTGTATTGTCCTTGATGTCTCTTGACTTCTACAATCATTCCACCTCCTCTTACTCAGGATTCCTAAGCTTCCCCTACTGTTTGGATGTGGGTGCCTGTGTTTGTTTCCTTCAGCTGCTGGATGAAGCCTTGATTATGCTAGGCTCCTGTCTACCAATATAGCAGAATATCATTAGGAATCATATCATTGATATTTTTCTGGTCTTGTTTGGTTCTATGGGCTACCCATCTTCTGGCTCCTGAACCTATAGGCAGTGTCAGGGTGGGCTTCCTCTCCTGGCATGAGTGTCAAGCTTGACCAGTCATTGGTTGGCCATTCCCACATTTTCTTCTCCTCCTTTACCCCAGCACACTTTGCAGTCTGGACAAATTTTAGGTTGAAAGTTTTGTGACTGGGTTGTTGTCTCTACTCGACCCCTTAGTTAGAACTCTTTCTTGGTTAGAGGAGATGATTGGTTCAGGCTCTATGTCCCCCATTGCGAGGATTCTTAGTCAAGTTTATCCTCATAGATACTAGGGAGTTTCCATTACCCTAAGTTTCTAGCTAATCCCAGAGAGCCTCTCCCTGCCCCAACTGTTTTCTCTACCAGTACTCTCACCTTCCATCCTCTCCTCACCCAATCCCTCCTGTTCATGTCAACTATGATTTCTTAGTCACTTGACTTTATTTTTGCCTGAAATGAATGTGGGTTTATGAAATGTAGTTTAAAAGTCTAAGTGAGATGCTGGTTTTAAACATAATGGAAGGGTATTCCATTTTGTTCTCACCAGTTTCTATACCAGTATTGTAAAGTTTTAAAAAGTGAGGAGAAAAGATGAAATAAAAAAGAAATTAGGAAAGAAAAAGAAATAGGGAAACCTGGCCTCTCAGTACCTTTAGAAGCAATAGGACTCTCCAAGCAATACTTAAGCAACAAGGAACTGAGCTCTCTTTAGTTCAAAACATCTGCTGACCTGCCCAGTTACTTAAGTAAACAATTCTTTGGGGATTTGGTGAGAAGGAAAGGAGAGGATCAAGGAAACAGAAAAGCATCTCTCAGTACCAATCTGATTTATTTATTTAAAAGTCCCTTAAAAGGGCTTTGTCCTTCTGAGTAGACATCAAGGTTTTATTCAAATAATGTTTTCTTTTGTCTTATTGACATAAATACATTCCTTGGAAATACTTCAATTACCCTTAAGAGCAGTATAAAGTCTCCAAGTAAAAACTGACATTTGAGAGACTACCTTGTAGAACGTCCAACCTCAAGCAGAGGCAATACAAATGAATAGCTCATCTCTCTACTCCTTTGTTTAGGGATGACTGATGCATCCGCTTCTTCATGGTTGCTGTGTTCCTTTCCTATAGCTTAGACAATGACAAAACTCTTGATCATCAATACTGCTCAGACTGCTGACAGAAGGCAGTCCTGGCTAAACAATTTCTTACAAAGTCAGATCTGACTTGGGAGCTCAAAAATGTTTCAAAGCTGCTGATACTTGTTATTGTTCAAAGAACATAATTTGAGAAACATTAAAAAATAATTTCTTCAATTTCTTCCTTTCTGCTCTGCAATGGACATTGTTTGACCTCATCTCTGCTTGTTATTTGGGAACTAATGGATGAAACCTTGTTGAATTGTCAAAGTGAGCTACGGTACCATCAAATCTCTTCTCCTGTTCCATTTGTCAACGTCAAAGAAACTTCTGGAGCCCACAATAGCACCAAGTTTCTCATTGCTTACCTCCATCATGACCCTTCCACTACTGGTAGAAACTCAAGTAATCAGTGAGTGCTCTCTAAAGCTTCATATTCTATAAACTCTGTATTATAGGTACTGTGGTTGTCTATATCTCCTAATCTCATAGTGGACAGATTATAACCTAATTTTATGAGAATAACTGAGCAGTACATTTTTTTCTTAAATGTGCAGATATGTGACCTCTAAGCTCTGTCTCCATATCTTTTGTCCTTCCTTCCTTCCTTCCTTCTTTCCTTCTTCCTTTCTTCCTTTCTTCCTTTCTTTGAAACATAGTCTATTTATACCAAATTTCCTAGGCCACCTTAAACTAGCTCTAAAGCCTCCTACCTTGGCCTCCTAATCAGCTGGGATTGCAAGTATGTTGTTCTCATCCTTATCTAAGTGATAAGTGAACCATAAAGTCTCTAATATATTTCTGTGACCGTAGTATATGTTAATAGATAGTACTATAAATATGTACAAAATTGGGCTGGAAAGATGGCTCAGTGGTAAAAAGCACTTACTGTTCTTCCAGAGGTCTTAAGTTCAATTCCCAGCACCCACATGGTTACTCACAACCATCTGTAATTGAATCTACTTCCCTCTTACACTGTGCATAAAAATAGAGCACTCATACAAAAAAATCTTTAAAAAGAAAAATATGTGAAAAATATATAAGAGATTGTGGTAACTCACAATTGCTGTTGGTTCATTATTTTGTATTCTGCTCTAGAATATTTCTTATATTAAAACAATAAATGTAATTATTTTTAAGAAAAAAACCTACCTTTCCACTCCATTACAATACAAATGAACAAAAAAAAAATGTAAAAGGCAAAAAAATCCTTCAAAAGGCAAAAAAAATCCTTCAAAGGGCAAAAACAGAAAAGGTTATGGGTATTTAGCATTAAAAAATATGTGCATGTTTTACCATATTGTCAAGTGCAAAAGCTTCCTTTCTAATCTGTACATAATTATATAAGCAAATTCATTAATATTAAAAATGATACTTTGACTGTTATCATAGTTAAAATAACAGTTAATGAAAGACAAAGAAAACTCTATTATGACTACCAAAGGATAATTTGACTAGGTGTATTTTACAGAATCTGATAAACTCATAAAATAAAAAGATTCACCTATAGTTAGTTATATTCTTAATCATTGTAGCATAAATTTTGGTATTTTTTTCATGATGCTGAGAATCAAACCAGGGATTTATGAATGAAAGACAAATACTCTTCATTGAGCTGTGCCCCAAAACTACATGGTCATTGCTTTTAAAATGGAGAAGTTATGGTAAAGACTGAAGGAGCTAAAGGGGTTTGCAACACCATAGGAAGAACAACAATATCAATCAACCAGACCTCTCAAAGCTTCCAGAGACTAAACCACCAACCAAAGAGTTGGAGGGGCCTTTGGCTCCAGAAGCAAATGTAGCAGAGGATTGCCTTATCAGACATCACTGGAAGGCGAGCCCCTTGGTCCTATGGAAATTCCCAGTGTAGGGGAATGCTGGGGTGCTGAAGCAAAAGTGGGCAGGTGTGGGAGCACCCTCATAGAGACAGGGGAGGGTAAGGTACAGCGGGTTGGTGGAGGGGAGACTAAGGAGGGAGATAATATTTTAATTCTAAATAAAATAAACAATAAAAAATTCTTTTAAGTATTGTTTATCACTGCTCTATGGTTTTGTATCAAACTTGTTTCCTATTGCTATTATAAACTCATACTTTCTTATAAAGACTTAAATTTTACCTTTTAAGTTTCACCTTATGGAACTTGTGTTCTAACTTTATTATATTAATATGCAAATTAACCAATAGAAGCCCCTTTTCCTCCCTCTAGAATGGCAGTGATTAAGATTACCTGTGTGCCTTTCAGCAGCAACCAGAGGCAAATTCAGTTCTTTGTTGAGCTGCCATCATGGAGCTGACCAGTCAAACTATTGATGTATATATTTATGGAATGGAAGTCTGCCTAAAGACAAAGCTCAAAGTAAAACCAGTGCTGGAAGAAAAGATAGATGATGATACCTTGTGAACTTGGGTGTCGACTTGCCCTAACTTGAAACAGGAACCAAGTTGTTTATGTGCTCATAGCCTTTTAAAACCATTTTGATTTTGTCAAACACTTTTGCTACATCTATTGAAATGGTCATGAAATGTTTAATCCTTAAGTCCACTTATGTTATTTATTACATTTATTGACTTGCAAATTTGCACCATCCCTGCATCTTTGGATTAAAGCCAAGTTGGTTATGGTTGGTAATATTTTTAATAAATGCCTATATTTGGGTTTGTAATTATTTTATTGAGGTTTTTTGTAAATCGCTGTTCATCAGAGATTGTGACTTGTGTTTTTCTCATTTGTTGCTAGTTCCATTGTTGAAGATACCACAGTCTTGGACAAAGGATTCAGAAGATACAAACTCACTCTGACATGGAAGCATCCTTCCTGTGGCCTAGCTTTTTTGCAGTCTGAGAAGGGAGAACATAATAGATAATCCTACCCAGACGTGATGCTCATTAACAACCATCAAGCAAGATGTCTTTAATGGCCGGGCATGGTGGTGCACGCCTTTAATCCCAGCACTCGGGAGGCAGAGGCAGGCAGATTTCTGAGTTCAAGGCCAGTATGTTCTACAGAAAAAGTTCCAGGACAGCCAGGGCTACACAGAGAAACCCTGACTCGAAAAACAAAACAAAACAAACAAAAAGATATCTTTAATGGTGTAATAGTAATACTCATATGTAACCATTACCTGCCTTATTGTTAAATCTTGCTAAACAGAAATGAAATCATGACTGGTGCTAGAAATCTAGTGAAATATCCAAGCTGGTAAACTCGTTGATCTTAGAGAACCTATAACAGTTATTTTACTAGATTATTTAGTGTAGTTTTTGAGTAATTCATTTTACAGTAATTCAAGTAATTAAACATAATCCCTAGCTGCATTTTATCCTTCTAATCATAGCTAAGTATAGTTCTCAAACTTCATCAAAGAAACTTCACTTTGTAGCAAATACAGACAATTACAAATAATCACAATGTATCAAAATGAAGAGGAAAACTGATTGTGGGGTGCCAGGACAAAATTCAAGGCCTGTCCCTAAAGCTCAAGAAACATCACAGAAGAGGGAGTAGAAAAACTATAAGAGCCATAAGATAAGGAGATCTGGAGTGAGACGTTATACCTAGAAATGATAAAGTTAAACCCATGATACCTCAACAGTGTGGCTGCATAGTTTCACAATGACAATACCAATAGATGTGCTTATGTGGAATGGGAAAATCTCACAGTGCCCCAGCCCAGACAGTGAACTACAGAGAATCTATGACTGTTGACAGAGAGAAAATGAGTCTTTGCCAGGTATGAACCAGTAGTCAGTGGTCAGACATAAAGTCATAGACACAAAAACTACACTAAATGGACTCATGGTGCGTGTGTGTATATGTACACATGCGTGTTCATGTGTGCATGTGTGTGTTCATGTACATGTAACAACCATCATCAAAGAAAAGGAAAGCCTCAATTTTAGAGGGTGAGGGAAGAATATGAGACAGGTTGAAAGAAGAAGAGGTATAAGGGGAAAGAAAAGAGAAAAGTGATCTAAATATATTTTAATTAAAATCTAAAAATAGTTTGATCTAGAGCCCTTCGTAACGTAAATAACATTGGTATCTGTAACCTGCATAAAAAGAAACCAGAGTTCCAGAGAGGCAAAATGACTTCCTCAAAGTTATTCAATGTGCTAATAACAAGTGACCAGCCCAAGCAGAAGCCTCGTTCCTTCAGTCAAACTAGCTTCTACAAGTCCTTTATAACCTGTGCATAGATATTATTTCCACACCTCTACAACTATTTGGCAAGCATACTTTATGAAATTTGATCCATATCACTCTCTGTGAAACAGCTAAACCTATTATCACCATAGCAAACTAATGCCTCATGAGATTTAAGAAGACAGTGGTATCACAAGAAACTATTGAAACATCTCAGTCAAATTCGGATTTGGTTTTCTATAGTAGAAAGTATAATCATTTAGGCTTGTGTATAAAGAACTGATGTTTCTAATTTAGCCAACTGTAGTGGAAGAGTTCATCTTATCAACATCCATCATTTCAATACACAGGAATACTATGTATTTGTAAGCATCTGTATATGCAAGTATGTTAGTTCATCAGTGTTTCAGAACTTACTAAATGTAGCATATTTTATATGCTACATGTGTGATATAAAAGACTATGCCATATAACCCTAGCCCTAGTCAATATTTCCTTTAAGAAATTGTTATAATTATGAAAATTTCCATACAGAAAAAGTGTCAAATCTGTCAGAATTACAGTAAATCAGATGAAATAACATTTACTTCTGAATGATATAAACATGTGTAATTTATATTAGTGAGGGATTTGTTCTTTCTTTGTTATCCCTTCAAACCTTATCATATGCCTATAAAACTAAACATATGTTTATAAATTGAATAATTTCCTACAAGAAATTAAATCTAATTAAACACCACAGTTTTTTTTTAATTAGATATTTTCTTAATTTACATTTCAACTGCTATCCCAAAAATCCCCTCCTCCCTCCCTGCTCCCCTGCCCACCCACTCCTACTTCTTGGCCCTGGCGTTCCCCTGTATTGGGGCATATAAAGATTGCAGTACCAAGGGGCCTCTCCTCCCAGTGATGGCCTACTAGGCCATCTTTTGCTACATATGGAGCTAGAGACACGAGTTCTGGGGATTCTGATTAGTTCATATTGTTGTTCCTCTTCTAGGGTTGCAGACCCCTTCAGCTCCTGGGGTTCTATCTCTAGCTTCTCCAATGTGGGCCCCGTGCTCCCTCTTATGGATGACTGTGAGCATCCACTTCTGTGGGAGTCAGTTATATCAGGGTCCCTTCAGTAAACACTTGTTGTCCTATGCGATAGTGTCTGAGTTTAGTGACTGATTATGGGATGGATCCCCGGTGGGTTAGTCTCTGTATGGTCCATCCTTTCATCTTAGCTCTAAACTTTGTCTCTGTAACTCCTTTCATGGGTATTTTGTTTCCTATTCAAAGGAGGAATGAAGTATCCACATGCTGGTCTTCCTTCTTGATTTTCTTGTTTTGCAGATCGTATCTTGGGTATTCTAAGTTTCTGGGCTAATATCCATTTATCAGTTAGCACATGTCCAATGACTTCTTTTGTGATTGAGTTAACTCACTCAGGATGATATCCTCCAAATCCATCCATTTGCCTAAGAATTTCATAAATTCATTGTTTTTAATAGCTGAGTAGTACTCCATTGTGTAAATGTACCACATTTTCTGTATCCACTCCTCTGTTGAGGGACATCTGGATTCTTTCCAGTTTCTGGATATTATAAGTAAGGCTGCTATAAACATAGTGGAGCATGTGTCCTTATTACAAGTTGAAACATCTTCTGGGTATATGCCCAGGAGAGGTAATGATGGATCTTCTGGTAGTACTTTGTCCAATTTTCTGAGGACCACCAGACTGATTTCCAGAGTGGGTGTACCAGCTCACAATCCCACCAACAATGGAGAGGTGTTCCTCTTTCTCCACATCCTCACCAGCATCTGCTGTCACCTGAATTTTTTATCTTAACTATTCTGACTGGAGTGAGATGGAGTCTCAAGGTTGTTTTGATTTGCATTTCCCCGATTATTAAGGATGTTGAACATTTTTCCAGGTGCTTCTCTGCCATTTTGTAGTCCTCACTTGAGAATTCTTTGTTTAGTTCTGTACCCCATTTTTAATAGGGTTATTTGATTTTCTGGAATCCATCTTCATGAGTTATTTATATATATTGGATATTAGTCCCCTATCTGATTTAGGATTGGTAAAAGCTAACCAATATTTCTAAATTGAGAATTATCTGTAAATGTGGATTTTCAAAGTCAACAATTTTGCTCTCTGCCTAACTGACTGTATATAATATTTCCAAAGATGAAAGATCTTAAAGCATGAAGCAAAGCTAAGAAATGCCAACTCACAAGATGCGGGGACAAACGTCAAAACTTAATAGTTTTGTTTGGTTTCTAAAAAGCTACCATATTGTATGATCTTCTGGGACTGTGCCTCTACTCCCCAGTCACTAAACTTCACTCCTGACTGTGTAAGAGTCAGTCAGCCAGTTTCGTGAACATATAATATCGAAAGGTGTAACTTGTGTTTTCCTATTGTTGATATTTGTCTTGTTTCCTGTGTTTGTTATGAGCCGACCTGCTGAAAGTGTTTAATGTGTGGAAACTCTTATTGGTCAATAGCTCTTCTAACATTTCACAACTTCAAAAGTTTTCAAGTTTGGGTAATTGAAAAAGTGTTAAATTTCATTTTTAATATCAATTACTATATTGTTATAATAAATATTTATATAAGTCAAAGTGATTATCTTTTTTCTTGATATGGTTAGAATATTTTAACCATTTGCTGTTTCACAAACTTTTTCAAAAGTTTTCTACTTTATTTAATATTCACTTTGTAAAGTGACTTGGTTGTTGAATTTGTTATTTTTCTGTTTCAGTAATAAAACACCATGACCAAAAGCGACTTAAGGAAGACTAATTTGGGCTTAATGTTCCAGAGAATAAAATATATCACATTTTATCCACACACAGGAACCAGAGAGGATGAACAGGAAGTGAGGTAAGGCTATAAACCCTCAAAGCCTACTCCATTGACTTACTTCCTCTTACTTGCACATCTTAAAAGTTCAAAATTTCCCTAACTATCTTCAGCAGATGTAGACCAAGTGTTCCAACACAGAAGCCTAGAGGAGGGGGAAGTTATCCAAATGACCACAGACACCGTGGCTGACATTCAAAGGAACTCACCACTACAGCGTCACATATGCTTCACTATAAACAATATCTTTGAAAAATATCTTTCTAGTGGTTTACTAATGTTACTAGAAATTACTACAAAATAAATTACTAGAAAGTATTACTACATTAATTATTTAAATCAATATATCATTTTCTCTTCTAATTCCTCCTTTCAAACCTTCTCATATACCTCTTTTTGCACTCTCTCAAATTCATGGCCTCTTTCTTAATAATTAATATATGTATTCATAATTAATGTAAGAGTACATATTCCTAAATACATAAATTCATCCTGCTCTATCCAGTGCTAAATAGTTGGCCATAAAAACAATCTTTATGTTGTTTTTTTTAAATCCCATTTGGTTTAGTTATTTATCTTTTAAAACTGCTAAATTACTTGCTGTCTTCTGATTGCATTGGCAACAGGTCTTTTCAAGAATACCTGTCTTTCTTTCTTCCTTCCTTCCTTCCTTTCTTTCTTTCTTTCTTTCTTTCTTTCTTTCTTCCTTCCTTCCTTCCTTCCTTTCTTTCTTTCTTTTTTTTTTTTTTTTTTTTTCAAGACAGGGTTTCTCTGTGTAACACTGGCTGTCCTGGAACTCACTCTGTAGACCAGGCTGGTCTCAAACTCAGAAATCTGCTTGCCTCTGCTTCTCAAGTGATGGGATTAAAGGTGTGTGCCACCACTGCCAAGCGAGACTATTTTTCAAGAGAATAATCCATGTAAATTTTGAGTATCTTTTTCTTTTTACTGACTTTTTGTGACCAAGAAATGCTTATATCCGGTCCCCATACAACAAGCTACTTTGTATAAATTCTTTTCATGTGACTTTTTTTGAATTACATTTCTTAATGCCTATTCCTAAGAATTCTTATGAATTGGCACAAATTTTATCAGAAGGAACAGGAGGCACTATCCCTGTGGCTAACTTGCTATGGGCTTAGATTATTTCTCAATCTACTCTTGAGACTAGCTGCCCCACCTCTGTGGTTGACAAGCTAGCTGCAAAGGTACCTTATCAAGATCCACATGTGTGTCCTTTATCCAGATGAAAACACAAATAAGTGAATAATGTAAGCTATGCTTTTCTCATAGAAGATACAGCATTATTCTGAGCTGCAGAGTAAATAAAAGGCAAAGGTAACTTGGACTCTTCCAGTGAGGTTCTGTAACTTTCATTGTGGTGATGGTTTCAGAATATGGGCTCTGAAGATTAAATACATTTCTTTAGTACTTAGTATCCATTCTATGGACCTGGGGAATGATTTAAATCTTCCATGCCTCACTTTTTCCAAATACACAAAGTCATGCATACTGGTAAAAGTAGGCTTTTTAGAGGATTATTTGGAAAATTGAATCAAACTCTTACAGAAGCACACCTGATAAGTAAGTTCTCAATAAAACCTGGCCAACATCATTTTTATATTTTTGTTGCATGATATGCAGAAATGACTCCAGGAGGACATTCCCCTGCACCAAAATTTCAGCTAACACTGAAGTGATGATCATGTTTGCACAAGCTGGGCACAGTGCTATTAATCTATGTTGTGCTATCACAGGTGCAAAGAGCCCACCAACCTGTTCCAGAGTCATAGCCGCTCCCTTCAGACTCTTCACTATCTAATGACTGTCAGCTGTCATAGGAGGCAGCCAGAGAAAGGTGACTTAACACAACTTGTTTTCATTGTTAAAAATAGCACACTGTGCATTGACAGTGCTGCCTCTACAGGAAATAACTACATATCATCAAAGCACATCCTTGATGTTTTAAGGGTTTATCAATTACGGAGTGCAGGAGAAGGTGAGGTCAAAGGAAGTCAGTATGTGCTCCCAGGCACAATTCTTAATATATGTTAAAATCACCAATAAATTTTCATTTGTTTTCAGTACATGAAAATATAGTGCAAGTGGAATATTTTTTAAAAAGGAAAATAGAATCACTCCCTCCTCCCAACATTTTGTTGAGACAAAACAGAAAAGAGGAAGAGAATGGACCCTGTTAATTTCCAGATGCAATTTCTTCCAGGCATCAAGTTAGTGGACCTGCAACAATTTACAACTAGACTAATGTCTTTAATGTGTGAACTCAAGGCTTCTAAGTGCCCTCAGAGACAGGCATGTCATTTGGAAGACTTTCCCCATGAATGACATTACTGACATATGCCCTGACAAAGTCTGTCAGGTGGTAAAATTCTCAAGTGTAACGGAAGAACCATCTGGTACTGTAGCAAATAGCCTCAGATCACTGCAGAGAAAAATATTTTATTCCACCTAAAAATATATGGGTAAATTCAAAGAAAAATGCAAGTCTTAGGATATTTCCCCACTCAAAATGTCACATGCAATTTTCATAGAGAAATATATATGTATGGGCATATATATATATATATATATATATATATATATATATATATATATATATATATATATATATATATATATATATATATATATATATATATATATATATATATATATATATATATATATATATACACATTATGATGTACTTATTGATCTCAGAATACCTTTAGACTGGTTGGTAGTCCCAGTAGTACTTAATTTAGAAACACATCTTCACTTGTATCCAGGTGATTTTACAATAAATACTCATTTTAAGACAAAAAAAAAACATGTAAACAAACAGAAGGACCAAGGAAATGCAATGGTGCTCACATCCAGCATCACATGAACATCATGTTCACAACAACATTTGGAGAGAGAAAACTCATTCAATGGTTTCCTTTTGACTCACAGCACAAGTGGCTTTATTAGGAGAAGAGGAGATTTGCTATAGAGAATTGTCAGTTGTGTAAAATACAACTTCCAAAAGCATGAGGTCATTAATGCTGAATATGCACAGAAATAGTTTGGATTAGTTCCAGAAGATAGTGGTATAAAGACTCCCCTGAAGCTTCTGTGCTCTGTGTGTTTTTTAGTTACTTTATTTGATTTTATTTAATCCATTCTGTATGGATTTCTCTTTTTATTTAAAAGTATAAAACTTTCTATCATAAGTATTATGTCTTTCAAGCCATATTCTCCTTACCTAAAACATGATTAGAAAAGTACATTAAAGAAATTAACATTATAGGGAAAAATTATTTTTGAACATCAAACAGTTAAGAACACAAAGCAGACCAAACAGAACATACTTGATGCTCTTAGTGTTTGTCCATGTGCAGTTATAACTGATAAGATGCAGAAAGGATCTGTCATCCACATGCATTCCTGTGTGTAAGACAGTGTGGCATGGCAGAAGAAAACTGACAGGGCCAATGGGGCTTAACCATCAACCTCAGTCTCTTTAACAAAATGCTGACGAATTGAGCTCACCCAGCCATATGGTCACCTTGACACTTGCCAAAGAAACAGTACCAAGGAGTGTCTTTGTGTTTGTGTACCCTCAATCAATAGGTGATTCCTTTAATAGTGAGGGGAGTTCCCTATCTGGATTTTCTTTAAAAAGAAAAAAAAGATTTATTTATTTTATATATATGAGTACACTGTCACTGTCTTCAGACACACCAGAAGAGGGCATCAGATCCCATTCCAGATGGTTGTGAGCTACCGTGTGGTTGCTGGGAATTGAACAGAGGACCTCTGGAAGAGCAGTCAGTGCTCTTAACCACTGAGCCATCTCTCCAGCTCTACTCCTCATCAATTGTATTTTCACACATCTAGAAAACACAGGAAAGCCATCATTAGTTGTAAACCAGAGAGTTGCCAAAGGAAGTCTCAGCATGTCAGAGTTTCTAAATTCTGGAAGTGATATGACTATCATAATGTCTCATTAAACTCCATTTCTTGGAGGAAAATAAAAAATACTATGAGCCTATAGAAAAGTTATTTTAAAATGCGATCTATCCATTCATTTGTGAAACAAAATGTAGAAAGTAGCTCAAATTTAATTAATAGCAAAAAGAAAGGAGGAAAAAGATAAGGGGCAGGTTTAGTGAATGTATTCACATATTTAGATAATCATTTTTTCCTTGCTGCCAATTAAAACCTATTGTCTGGTATGATTCTGAGAGGAAAAAAGAAAGAATTTGGATAGAAAATGGTCATTCAACACTATGAATTAGACCTCTTGGGATTAAATGCTAGGAAAGACCTACAAGAAGATTAAAATCAACCATTTGACTTGACACCAAGAGACATGGTCAAAAAAATATAAGTGGCAGAATCCACTAACCTAGGCTCATAGAGGTTCACTGAGACTGAATTTCCAACCAGGGAGCTATGGGATTGAGCTAGGCCCTCTGAACAAATGTTATAGTTGTGTAGATTGGACTTCTTGTAGGATTCATAACTATGGGAGCAAGCGCTATCTCTGACTCTATTGCCAGACACTGGGACCCTTTCCTCCTACCTGGGTTCCCTTGTTTTGTCGTCAGAGGGGATAAGGTGCCTACTCTTATTGCAACTTGATGTACCATGGCTGGTTGATATCCATGGGAGGCCTGCCCTTTTCTGAAGAAGAAAAGAAGAGAAGTGGATTAGGTGATGAGGGGAAGGTGCTTAGAGGAGAAGGGGGGGGGCTGATGTCAGTATGTAAAATAAATAAATTAATTTCTAAAAATAAGAAAAACAGTATTAGTGGCAATCTCTCTGAAATAGCTTACATTCACCGTGCTCTTTAAAGCTAGTGTAATAAACAACTTCAAATAGAATTTTAACTTTACGATGTGGGTACATATTAAAATCAAGGATTCTCCAACTACTACTAATTCTAAATCTACATTATTCAACTTCAGTTGTTTCTTGGACACCTTGACACTTGCCAAAGGAACAGTACCAATGAATGTCTACTCTGCAGGTCTGGGGAGTCATACCTGGATATTCACACTAAAATGATAAATATTTTGAGATACCTATTTTGTTTTTACATAGACAGATAAGAAGAGCAAGCTTAAAGTGTAAATGGATTATGTTTATTAGAGGAATCCTAGAAACCCACACTGCCTTAAAGCCATACTTTTCTGAAACCCCAGAGAAGAAAAGCTCAAGGCAGACTTTAGGGTGCACTAATAATGTCAGATGGGACTTAATAAGGATCTCTAGCACTCATGGTACCTTTGGAGCAAAAGCAGTGTCTTCTAATAATTAAAAACTGATCACAAGTAAATGTCAGATTACTGGATAGAAAAAAATAAAGCAACATCTATGTCTCCTACAAAATAAGCCTTAATTATTGGATTAAGGATAACATTTATTAATGTCATACCCTTGAAAACACAGCTCTGGAAAAATGCAGCCAGAAACTACCCTTTTTCAGACTCAAAGACATGCTCTATAATTTCTGCACTAGGGTAATCTGGGAGCCGGAAGATTACAAGTTTGAGGATAGCTTGGTGGATTTAGTGAGAAACGTGTCTCAAAGAAGCAAATGTAAGCCCAATCTAAAATCAATATAGAACTAGAGCAAAAAGAACAGTAAGAGTATGGGACTGTTTGACATCTGCTGTGTCAAGCAACAAGTTAGCTGGCCTTGGTTTGCTGAGCTGTCTGTTAAGGAATCACAGAGTTGGGTCACACTGGACTTCGTTGCTCACATCAAAGCAAGTAGTAATGTCAACCCCTCAGTTCCCTCAGGAATGTTCATAATCTTCCCATACACAGGCTGTCCTTCTGAAAAGAAGTTCTGAGCACAGGGAAACTGCAGTTTTTATAATAGAAAGACCACTTATGTTTGCTCTTTCTGGGAGACAAAATATCTTCCAAAACCTTTGACCATGGAAACACACTTGGAAAGACAGCTCAAAACAAAGATAGCCAGTTGAGTGGTGGGGTTTTGCTGTTGTTGTGTTGTTTTGTTTTGTTTTTTACATTTCACATGTTATTGTCTTTCCTGGTTTCCCCTCTTCAAACCCACTATCCCATTCCCCCTTACCCTGGTTCTATTAGGGTGCTCCCCAACCCAACAACCCACTCCCACGTCACCACCCTAGCATTCCTCTACACTCGGGCATCAAGCCTTCACAGAACCAAGAGCCTCCCTTCCCATTGATACCAGATAAGGCCCCTTCAGCTCCTTCATTCCCTCTGCTAGCTTCTCCATTGGGGTCCCTGTCCTCAGTGTGATGGTTGGCTGTGAGCATCTGTATTTGTATTGGTCAGGATCTGGCAGAGCCTCTGAGGAGACAGCTGTATCAGGCTCCTGTCATGAAGCACTTCTTGGCATCAGCAATAGTGTCTGAGTTTGGTGTTTGCATGTGGGATGGATCCTCAGGTGAGGTAGTCTCTGGATGGCCTTTCCTTCAGTTTCTGCTTCACTCATTGTCCCTGTATTTCCTTGAGACAGGAGCAATTCTGGGTTAAAATTTTGAAGATGGGTGAGTGGCCCATACCTCAAGCAGGGGGCCATACCTAACCTCTGGATATGGTCTCCACAGGTTCTCCCTCCCCTTTGTGGGGTATTTCAGCTAATGTCACTCCTGGGAGGGGAGATGTGTACTGGGAGGCTCTTGCTTTCCTAGCATCTGGAAATTTTTGGTTGCTACTCCCATTTCCCCATCCCCCATTGCTACACACCTCTATTCATTATCCTGACCTTCTGTACATCTCCTCCATCTCCTCCCATACCTGATTCTTCCTCTCTTTTACCTCTGCCCCTCTTCTCTTCCTCCCAAGTCCCTCCCACCCTCTACTTCCCTTGATTATTTTGTTCCCCTTCTAAGTAGGACTGAGCATCTACTCTTTGGTCTTTCTTCTTCTTCTTGAGCTTCATGTGGCCCATGTCTTGTATCATGGGTATTCCATGCTCTTTGCCTAATATGCACTTATCAATGAGTGCATACCATGTATGGTCTTTTGTGACTGAGTTACCTCGCTCAGGATAATATTTTCTAGATCCATCCATTTGCCTGCAAATTTCATGACATCTTTGTTATGCATAAGAGTTTGTGAATTTTTCTAGGCTACTTTATCTACCTCTGGTCTCTGCTTTCTCAAGATACACATTCTTTAAAGTCAATGTGTGTTTGTGAGTCTCCTTTTCTTTTATTTTTAATACTAGGGATCCAACCCAGAGCTTTGCAGATATTAAACCAATACTTGACTCTAGAGCCACATCCCTGGCCTGTATCAGTTTTTTTTTTTTCTTTTACTATACTTAACACATTCTTTTGTCCATATAAGAAGTTTTCTGTTAGTTTCTTGAAATCGTTGCCTAAGATGAACAGTAAATAACTGACATTCCCTAGACATAATCTGTAATCAACAGAATCAGATGCTTTGAAGCTTTGGTTCATTACTCTGGGAAAGACTATGAGGGGAAGGTTTTGAACCTGATAGGGGATATTTGCATATATCTGTTCTATTTCCAATCTACTCTCAAAAGTTGCCAAAAGACGACTGAAAATCCTACTCTCCTTCAACCCTCTACTTGGTCCCCTATCCATGCAACTTCATTTGGAATCTTTACCAGGGACTCTTAGCTGGTCTCTTCTAGATGTCCTTGCTCTCTACAGCCTAGTCCTAGTGGATATGCATGGCTGTACCACTTAACCAGTGATCCTCATCTGACCCTAGAAAGAATGTCAGCCCTTTATTTTGTCATTTTAAATTTTATTTAGTATTCCATTAGGCTTTTTTAAAATCATCAATCTTTTTCTAACTTTTTCTAACTTTATTTCTGTCACCTATGTAATCTAATGTTTGTTTACAGAAACAAAAGAGAACCTAGTTTTGTACAGCATCTATAGCAGTGCTGGCATGCAGAGATTAAAAAAGATTTCAGGCAGAGGCAGGCAGATTTCTGAGTTTGAGACCATCCTGGTCTACAGAGTGAGCTCCAGGACAGCCAGGGGTGTACAGAGAAACCCTATCTTGAAAAACCACAAAAAGAAAAAAAGAAAGAAAAACAAAAAAAGGTTTCAGGAAAATAGAAGCACCATTGGTGACTGACATTTAGGCATATCCCACAAAAGCCCAGACATCAGTTCCTAACATGATTAGTGGTGCTGGGTTCAAATGAGGGAAGGTAACAGCCACAGCTCTAAGGTCTGGAAACAGGCCGTGCCCAGTCATGAGTCAGTGTAATATTTGCTCTTTGGGTAGAAAAAAAAAAACATAAAATAATATATCAGTCATTATCATTATCTATATAGATACAACTGTTATATATTTAGATGAGGATAGAAGATAGGAGGGGGCAGGTAAGAAGTCCATAACTCAAGTAGAAGGAACTAGAACATTTTAGGGTTCAATAAACATTTCATGCGGGTTTTTTTCTACAACCTGTAACAGAAGCCCTGCTAACCTCTTATGAACCTTGCTCTACTAACCAGACTCAGGTCAAAGAGAGGGAGCTTATTTCAAACCATTCAAATAACTCAGAAGATCCCCAGAGCAAATTACCCCAGCAGAAATTTAATAAGGTCAGTTTCAAAGACAGCTCAGGGAAGTCGCTGGCACAAAGCTCTTCTTGGGCTTTCCAGGGCAATTCAACATCTCTGAGAGGACATTTGTGCAGCAGAATCCATGGTCACTGCTGAACACAAAGCCCCAATTGTATCCACTTCTGAGCAGAGTGGTTCCTAGGGAACTGCATCTGCTCTCTAATTGTTAGATGGGTCATACTTAGTCTTTTTAAAACAGGTTCTGGAAAAAAAGAGATCATGGACAATATACAAGTAACTTAAGTCTTTTTATAGTTATCTGCTTCCAGGATAGACATCACTAACTTGATTCATGTACCTTTTAAGGCAAAGATTTGAAAAAGAATAGTAACTCACATGTAGGTCTTGCTGAATTTCTTTCTTCATGAGAATTAAGGCAATGATGATCAAAATTAACACGATTGCCTCCAAAAGGAAGCTTTCTACAATTATACTTCTCCTCTTCTCAAAGTCCATTTGATTATTTTTTCCTGAAAAACATAAAGATCACCAGAATGTTGCAGAATAAACAGCTCATGATGTCAGAGAATCCAGATACAAGTATCGAGAAATAGCAACTCAGTTACCAGGAGAGTGTGAGGGGCAGCCTTGGAATTTTACCAAGGAAAGACATTTGTATACACCCATTACAGGGTCAGAAATACATACTTCAGGATTTCTTTGAGCTTAATAGCTAGTGAAAATAAATACAAGGGAAATATTTATGGAAAAGAAGAGCTTGTTCTTCATTTTGGAAAGACAGTTGTGGTTTTAAATGAGAATGACACCCATAGGATCATATCTTTAAATGTTTGGTTCCCAGTATGAAGGCTTAGGAGTTATAGCCTTGTTGGAGTAGGTGTAGCCTTCTTGAAAGAGGTGTTCACTAGGGGTAGGCTTCGATTTTTAAAAAGTCCTTTCCAGGCCCAGTCATCTCTCTGCCTCAGTATGCAAGCTCTTATCGATGGCTCCAGTGTCACACTGGTTTAGTGCTATTCTTGCCATGATGGTCATGGACAAATCCTCTAAGTGTAAGGAAACTAATTAAACTCTTCGTTTTGTAAGTTGCTTTGGTCATGGTGTCTCTTCACTGCAATAGAACACTAAGACAGACAATGGTACCAGGAGTTTGAGTGTTACTGTGACACACCTGACTATGCTGATTTTTGAAAAAATATGTGAGAAGTTAGGACTTAGGACTAGAAAAGTAATTGAACACTATAAGTGGGCCACTGTAGTAGGAGAACGAAAAACAACAACATTGAGAGCAATGTGGATCATGGAGGAGGCCCAGCTCAAGAAGTCTCAGGAAAAGAATATGAGAGACCATTCTTGTGATATTTTGGCAAAGACTATGGCTATTTTAGTGCTTTGAATAAGTATAGCTTCCATAGGCCCATAGGGAGTGTCACTTTAGGAGGTATGGCCTTGTTGGAGTAGGTGTGGCCTTGTTGGAGGAAGTGTGTCAATTGAGATGGGTTTTGAGATCTCTGATGTTCAATCCTGGGCAATGTGTCACTGTTTCTTCCACTGCCTGCCTGTCCAGATGTAGAATTTTCAGTTCATTCTTCAGCACCATGCTTACCACTATGATGATGATAGGCTAACTCTGGAACTGTAAGGCAGCCCGGATTAAAAGTTTTCCTTTATAAAGTATTGTTGTGGTCATGAGGTCTCTTCACTCTTCACAGCAACAGAAACCTTAACTAAGCTTTTTTTTTTTTTCTTGTCCTTCTCCTAAAATCCTGCCGGAGGCTAAATTGAAGAGTTTGGTATTAATATCACTGGCAAAGGAGATTTCAAGACAGCCTAGTACTGTTATGTGGTTATCAATGGTCATACACATGCAGATCAACATTAGAAAACAGCAAACAGAACCAACAGAAATTCTAAGTATAATACAGTTTGAGAAGCAAAAGAGCACCAGAGACAACAATACTGGAAATAAGTTCTGAATTCAGGGAGTTAAGAAATTTAAGGAAAGACCTGATGGAATAAAGGGAGTGGTAACCTCAGGGCAAGATCTCACCCAGCTCTTCCTTTAGCCTGTGAGAAGGAAATGTCTGAGGTCTTTCCTCATCCTAAACAGAAACAACAATAAAATGAGAAAGATAATGCAAATATAATTCGAGGAGGTAGCCAGGTTCCAGTCCCAGCAGGCAGCAAACTTCTCAGCCTTAGCCCCGTGGCTCTTATTTCATTAAAAAAAAAAAAAAAAGATACAGAAACAAAGAAGTTGCGGCATCTTCTGTGATTAAGGAAAACAGCTGAGATCAGGCATTTGACTGGAAAGTCCCTGCATGATGGCAAATAGCAGCCATTGCAGGAACCTGTGAAGGTGAAGCTTGGATTCTGTCATAGACTCCAAGATGTTGGAGATGCCAGAACCATGGCATACCTACCAAAGACACTGGCAGAAGGGCTTTGGAACTAGCCCAAGGGAAAGAGATGTGTTGCAGTCAACAAAACGGAAAGGAGTTGAAGTTTCGAAGAATAATTTGATGTCAGACACAGAGGAACAGAATATAGAGTTTGCTTACTGGTTCTTTGACTTGCTTTGGCCAAAATTTCTCATTTCTTCCTATTGGAGTGATTATATATATTCTATGACACTGTGTGTTGGTAGTGTATGATCTGCTTTTTATTTTTATTTTACAGGAGGTGCAGTTAGGTACAGCTTTGAGTCTCAGAAGAGACTTTGGACTTCTAAATAGTAGAAGACTGTGAAGACTTTTGAAGTTGAACTGAATGTATTTTATATTATGATATGGATACTAGACTATGAAAGCCAGGGAGTGGAATGTGGTTGTTTGAATAAGAATGGTCCCCTTAGGCGTGTATATTTGTGTGTTTAGTCCCAAGTTGAACTGTTTGGAAGTGTTAGGACCCATGTCCTTGTAGAGTAAACGATGCGTTGTTGGAGAAGATATATCACCAGGAATAGCCTTTGAGGTTTCAAAAGCTTCATATACATGCATATGTGTGTGTGTGTATACAGTTGTTAAATATTTTGTTTAAATATATTGTATTGTGTGTATTATATATATATATGCATATATAGTTAAAATATAAAATATCAAGTGAGTATGAACAATAATATGTGAATTTGTATCATTTCTGCATTTATGAAATTTTCTCCTTCACAGATTTTCTTCAATTAATAAGCATTCTTTAAACTAATATAGATGTTTGTACTTTATTAGGAATGAAGTACAGAATCTGAGGATGTTACTCAATGGTAGACCACTGATCTGAAGACTGGGTTCAGTTGTCACTGCCACTAATAAATAAAAGTCAAATTTAAAAGTTGTTAAATGCATTTTTAAAAGCCTAGATATTTTCCCATTCTAAGAAATTTGTCTACTACACTGAATATAACCATGATGCACTCACCCTATCTTGATACATATAAATTAAAACTTCTGTTGTGAAAGAAAAATAGTTGCCTGTTCCCAGAGTGATCTTTGTAAGCAGTCACAGTCACAGTCACAGTCACAGTCAGTCACAGTCACAGTCACAGTCACAGTCAGTCACAGTCACAGTCAGTCACAGTCACAGTCACAGTCAGTCACAGTCACAGTCACAGTCAGTCACAGTCACAGTCACAGTCACAGTCAGTCACAGTCACAGTCACAGTCACAGTCAGTCACAGTCACAGTCACAGTCACAGTCAGTCACAGTCACAGTCAGTCACAGTCACAGTCACAGTCACAGTCAGTCACAGTCACAGTCACAGTCACAGTCACAGTCACAGTCACAACTCATCTTTCTTATAACCATTTCATGGTACAGGAACAGACATTCTTCAATAAAACTAAAGACTATATATCCCTAGGCTCCTACAACAGATACAAATTGGGAATATAAACTAATCTTACATAGACTTAACCCTTTGTTGTCATTCAAGTCTGGATGTATCCTGGACCTCAGATGTTAAACACTTGATTGCCAGTCTGCAGCCAGCATCTTTAGAAAGCCACTGGATCTGATCTCGTGGATGTGCTAATTCATTGAGACCATAGTTTGTTATATAGACTTAGGACCTGCTTGGAGGAAAGAAGTCATTATGTATGTATGCTTAGGCAGTATGCTTTGCTTGTGGCCCCTTTATAACTTTGCTGGCTGTTCGCCATGTGGTAATCAGCTTTGCTTCAATAGATGCTCAGGCTCCTTTCAGGCCCCATAGGAGTAAACCCACCTTACCATGAAGTAAAACCTCTAAGATGTTAAGCCACAGCAAATCATTCCACCTTTCTGTTGTTTACCTCACATGTTTGCCATATTAACAAGAGCAAGGAAACCAATATCCTCTTCCATTAGGACTTAGAGACTTATGGGAAGCTTGTAGGAAAAGACAGGAAGTTAGTATTTCAGGCTAATGAATTCAATTAGTTATTTCCCAAGAATGCTGACTAGATCTGTATCCAAAAGCTACATGCAGTCTAAATATCTGCAAACTCAAAGGATAATACTGAGTAAACACGATTTTACTTCTGATGCTGAATTTGGAAGTTATGTATGAAGGGAGATGCAGCCTAGTTTTCAAAACTTCTTCAGATCCTCTGAATTCACACCACAGGAGCAGTTGCATCTTCAGATTGTTCTGCTTTGCAGCCTCTAATAAGCAAAAAGGCACTACATGTCAAGGCATTTTATAGTGTCTTAAAAAGTAATCTTAAACATGTATGATTTTCTTCTCTTATATATGCACAACATATTTTAAATCTCCATTAGCAAATATTTTTCTCATATTCAGCTAATATAGTAAGTCACATAAAACAAGTCAAATACTGAGAGTCCACGCTACTGTCTCGCTGGCAAGAACGGACAACGCCGACACCAGAATCCTTCTGCAGCAAACTTTTATTACATCATGAGGAGGAAGACGCTGAGCCCCAGAAAGGGCCCAGCTTTTTTTTTTTTTTTTTTTTTTTT